>CAOJBI010481814.1:0-11101 GCA_948277035.1 Euphorbia corollata
TCTGTTCTAAGCAGGAGCTTTACCAATACAAGAGTATCGTCCAACTTGTATCTAGGCTCTGAGCTGTACCAATACACTGAGTACCTTTCTCCAATGTATCTAAGCTCCCCCACACTAACTTAACCGAAGGCTAGTGTGAATATAATGAATTGAATAAAAATGGTTCAAGCTTCTGAACTATGTTTCAGTGTCAGCTTGTTACAAACAAATGTATAAATGGTTGTTTGCTAGAGATTTCGAAGTAAACTGTATTCAAGAGAGTAAGAATTAATCTTGCTTAGTTTGATAGCTTCGATTCGGTTGGTGTACTTCAGGTCTTCAAAGTTCCTTTTATAGCTTTGCATTTCTTTTCCGTTGAGTATAGTCGTTGAACTTGGATTATTTGAAATTAAATCCGTTGAAGGTAATTTCAGCTTAAAATAATCCTAAGGTGGCGGAGAAGTATTTAATAATACTCCTGTTCCTTAAGCATGGGCAAAGCGCATTAAGAGTATGGGGCGCGCGAAGACTTTACGGAAGTTGTGGTTGAGTGGACCCCGCATGACTTTGTTGTCTGCCACTTAATAGCTTCTGATTTTGAGATGGAATATTCTTTTATCTTTGTTAAATATTCCTAAGCTCAGAATCTAACTTAAGTGGATCTTAGTTGCTTCTGAAGATAAGTTAACTATTAACTTCGGAGGCTCTGATTCTTTAAGATATCTTCGGAGGCACTAGCTTCTGAAGTATCTTCGGAGGCTCTAGCTTCTGAACAATTCTTGTAGCCTCTGAAACATGTTCTTGCAGTAAGGATCAACACTTCTTTCTTCTGGCGGATCTGACTGTCTTCTGATTTAATTATTGTCTTCTAAATCCAACATAAACGTTCTACATGAAAAATTTTGAAAAACTTGGATAAAAAAAATTTGAATCACTTCAAAAATTTATTCCAAACCAAACCAGAGTACAATCTTAGCCTTCAAAATTTTAATAAATATTCATTTGTTTTTATAAAAATCTCCATTCTTTTACCCTCACCAACAGGGATGTCAATGGTGCGGGGCGGGTGCGGTTTGTACAATACCAAACCCGTACCACGTACTTTCGGGTACGGTTTCGGGGATTCCACATTTAATGTATCGGGGATTATTTTACCTCCCATTTCGTACCCGCGCGGGTTCGGTCGGGTTTCGGATAATCCCCGCCCTAATTTTCTAATTATATGCATTCAATCAAATTTCAAATTTCATAAATACAAATTTCGATAATAGTTTGGGCAACAACAAGATCATCGTTATATTCACGTAACTTAAAATATAAACAACAACTATAATCTTCACTAAACACAAATATTGTAACTATCAGATTAATCGACCATTGGCAATTGTCACATAACCCAAAAGCTTGCTCAATTCCTCATCATTAAGTTGAATAGGAAAACTTGCTCAACTTTTAATTTTTTTCCTTACTTTTAGTTGCATCATCAACCTACAACAAAAAAAAAAAAAGTATGGATCAAATTCATCTAATATGCATAAAAACGGGTCGGGGATAGCTCCTCCCAAAACCGTCCGTGTTTTTTCTACGGGCGATAAATTTTCCCCGATAACCGCTCATACGGGTGAAAAATTTCAATTATTCCCCATGCTCGTCGGATCGGATCCCCGCGATTTTCGAATAATTCCCACCTTATTAATAATGTTTATTATCTTCGTCTTCTTCTTCTTCTTCTTCTACTTCGATGTTTACAAGTTTTCTTTGTGTACTTAAAGTAGTTTTTGTTTTCCATATCTACTGATGAAAACTACAGTTGGCAAGTTATTGATGGACCATAGGAGAAGACTTGTAGGTTCTATTAGTTCTTTTACATGCTTTAGGTTCTATTTTCATACTAGGCCTTGACTTATTTACCAGGCTTAATATAGATGGGGTTTTTGTCAATCCCCTTTTCACATCTTTGAGTGACATAAAATTGGTCATTTAACTAATTTTTAATTGAAGCTATTTGCTATTTGCTATTTGCTTATCTACTATCTTTTTCCTTCTATTTACTTTCATGTGCAATTTTTAATTTGTTGGATATAGGAAAAGAAGTTGGCTCGACCTTCGACTCATCCCGAGCTTTACATAAAAAGGGGGATCTATGCAAATTTAAAAGAAGTTAATGTCAGTTGTATTTAGATTTAGTTTTCATTATATTCATATACATGTTTATGGTTAGTTTGTTTTCAAGTTATGTTATGCTTTTTAGGACCATATGGTAGCTATAATTCTAAGGACAGATGATAATGAAATCTTCTTAGAGGCCCTAGCAGCTAGAAAGAGGGAGTTCTTGGAGCAATTGATACTCGAGAAATATGGATAAGCATGTATTTGTTAATATAAAACCGAGTTATTAGGTTTTGAACAAATGCTCAATTTTAGCGAAAATGGCAGATTTTTTCAATGACATTTTACTAAGTAATCATTGCATGAATATAAGAGCTTCTTGGTTGTTATGTTGAAGTTAAAATATGCAAATAGTTTCCAAGATGCTACAATTAATCAATGAATCCCTAAACGAGTAAAATGCCATGCATACAACATAAGATAAAAACATAACAATTAATGTGATTCATGAGTTTTTCTTCATAATCATATTTACCGTACAAGATTAAGCATATGAAAAGGAAAGCATGACATAATAATAATAATAATAATAATAATAATAATAATAATAATAATAATAATAATAATAAGGGTAAACTTCGAAAAAGGGACCTGTGGTTTGGGTCCTTTTCAAAACGGATCTTATATTGGATTTTAAGTGTCCTAAATTACCCCTTGTTACGTTTGGGATACTTAAAATCCAATACCCGTTTTGAGAATTATCCAAACCACATGTCCCTTTTTTTGAAGTTTACCCTAATAATAATAATAATAATAATAATAATAATAATAATAATAATAATAAAACACACAAACAACCCGTTGTTCTTCGGTACAGGAAAAAAGTAAGGTAAACCATTAGATACATATTATACAGAGATGGTAATATTTATGTATTCATACGATACAACATGATAATAACAAAATATTAGGCTTAGAGTAGCTTTTATTCTTTAATCAAACATCTACTAACTAGGACTTGCTTGCCGCTCATGATGCTCCTTAGTCAATCTTCTATTTTCCTCTCTTGAGCCTAGACATAGAAGCCAACCAACTTTAGTATGACACGGTGACATGAGGATGAAAAGAAATCGAATAATTCATGAAAACCAATGAACGTTGCGCCCACTTTTCATTATAACTTTCGATGTAATTTCTCATGAAAGTGCAATCCAAGTCAGTAGTAGAACATGCTAGGAATCCTTTGCACCTGGCCATATTGTCGACACGAACGACTCGGAGAATAAAAAGTAACTTTTTCAAATTCAATAAGGACTATACCCTTTAACTATAGCTGAGTTGTGACCACTTTCATGTCCCACCAGAGGTAGATCAATCTGATTCTATTCAGGATCATATGTGAGCGGGCGGTCCTTTTCGTAAAGGATTTTATGTAAAAAGGGTCGAACTGTGCGAGATACGAATTCGCTTGGGTTTTGTTTTTAAAAAATAAGAAGAGGCATTCGCTTTTTAGGGAATAAATTTGTTTAAGAGAAATAATTTTCAATTTGATTTTCTTAAAAATAATGATAAAAATAGTAAAATAAGGTTAATACCCTATTTTACGGAAAAAGAGTCGCCACCTGTTCAGCTCCACCAGGAATTGTGGTATACTGATCCGTGATAGGATTTTTATACCTTGAAAATAGAGATTTCGAGTTTGGATATAATAGTTACTAATTTATTCAAAAATCCAGAATTATGACATAAACAATAATTTTGGCATTACGACGGCTTAATACAACAATAAAAACTAGCCGAGATTTGGGTAGAGTAACGGCGTAGTGAGCGGGCGAGGCTTTCTGTGACGGGGCGGGGAGCGTGCCCAAAAAGCGTTTTTATTTTAGGTTCACATGGTTTGTAGAAAATCGTTTGTGAATTCATTGTGAGATTCATGGTAAAATACTGTGATTAATTTTCACTGAATGTCTCTTGGGTTGTTATGCGAGGAGCCATCATGTATCAGAGCTTTTTTACTGATTTAAAAACTTCATTGTTTTTTGAATTGTGAGAGTCGCCACCTAGTTCAGCTCTACCAGGAAATTACGGTATAAAAATTCATTTTATTTAAATTTAAATACCAAAGAGAGAGATTCTGGATTCGGACAAATAGTTTCTCTTACAATTGATTCAAGTTATTTGATATTCCATGAGTTTATTAAAATTCGGAAAACATTTCCTTATGTCCATTTTTGTTTATTTTGAATAAAATGAATTGAGAGAGATAATAGTACAATAAACCTGTTGCATAGAAAATATCGTTAGTATATAATAACAATAATATTTGTTAGCGGGTTAGTTGCAATAAATAAATGTTAGTTGCAGAAATGTAAATGTTAGTTGTGATAAATAAAATGTGAGCAGCTTTCTTCCCTATGTTAGGGAATTATAGCTTTAAATAAATTAAATAAAAAGAAATAAAATCACCACAAGACGTAGCGATTCCGCTAAAAAAAATATGGTGAGTAGTACTGATAATTAAATAACTGGAAAATAAATGTTAGATTAGCTTGCAAGAAAATAAGTAACATAAAAATAAATGTTAGTCATGTAGCGTTTTCCCACTTCCTAGGGAATTTAACTACTGTTAGTGTGTTAGTATGTTAGTAAGTTAATAATTTTAGTAAGTCAATATATAACAAGTTAGTAAATTAGTTACCCACCATTTAACATAATGTTAACATGGGGATATTTTATAATAAATAAGTTAAGATTACCACAAAATGAGATTTATCATCCCACTATATGGTAAATAAATATAAATATAAACATAAATATAAATTATAGTAATGAGATTTTTACCTCATTATATAATAATTAAGTATATTTATATATTAGATATTATATATAAACAAATATCATCACGGGATTGATTATCCCATTATATGGTAAAAGCAAATAAATATATGTATATATATAAATATAAACAAATAAATAAAATTAAATGATAAAATGAAATTGAAATTAAAGAATAAAAATTAGATTGGAATTACCATCAGCTTACCCTTCTGTTTGTCCACAATTGTCTGAGAGCCAGTTAGTAATTGATGATGAAAAGGATTTTTTCGGTGCTACGGAAATTGTAATTTGTGAAATTGAGACGAGAAAACGAACTCCAAAAGACCCCTGATGCTACAGTGAAAATCTTTGTAAAGTTGACGAAATTCGAGCAAAAAATTGTAACCGAGAAAACAATTTGATTTTGAAATTAAAACCCGAATTTGAAACTTGAAATTGAAGCAAAAACCGAGTTGAAATTGATTTAGAATATAAAGAAATAAAAATAATTTTTTTTTTAATTTCCCCCACCCCACGATTGTCAAGAAATGAGGCTAATTTATAGGCCTAAAATTAAGTAACTGGCTTAGTAACTAGCCGATCGGCTAGTTACTGAATAAGACAAGAAAATAATTTCCGGTCTTATCGTTGAGTCAGCTCTTATCCAGTAAATGGTCGATCGGCCCATTACTGGGTTTGACCAGTTGAGTTTTTGTCTCATTTGCTTCGGGATAGAATTTGACACCTTTTGCGGAATGTGATTTTTTGAAATTTCGAGTTGTAACTATGAATAAACACAATACAGTCCCATACTGGCTCCTGAAAGTTTCTGAATAAGAATTGGGTATAATGTCCTCATCAGGTTGGACGAACTGTGCTAACTGCCCCTCATGTATACAAATTTCGGAATTGGAATTTTTCATACATGAAATAGACAAAAACAAATGTATGCATGAATAAGTTAACATTATCTAAATCGATTTAATTTAAAACAAAATATTTTGCCCATTCGATTTAAAAAATGTTAATAAATAATGAAAATATCTACATGACAAAACCAATTGATTTTACACATGAAAATGTGATTTTCAAAATATTTTTATGCATGACAATGGGTTTTTTCAAAATGAGATAGTATGTTTTTTATAGTTTTCTGACAAAAGAAATTAAACTTGTATAAGTGTTAGCACGGTCCGCTCGACCCGATGAGGAAATTAACCGACTTCGCATCACGGAAATGACAAGAGCCGCACGAGCCGAATTGTCTATTTATCCACCAGTCAAAAATCCAAAAAATCCTAAAAATCGCATTCGATTTCTCATAAGGGACCGAAAACTCCGAAAAATAATCAAAACCCAGTCAAACCGGGCCCCGCCTAATCCTAGCTTTCCCTGATTTGGGGGATTTTTGTCCCCCTAGGTAAATAGCCCGCAGGCTATTTACCTATGGGGTAGCATCCCACAAAATCCGGGAAGGTAGGGGAGCTACCCCTAGGTGGTAAATAGCCCGCGGGCTATTTACCTATGTAAATAGCCCTAGGGCTATTTACCACCCTACTATAAAAGGAAGTGCTCCCCATTTCCAAACAAAAAGTTCGGATTTCCGGTTTTCCTAGAGCAAAACCCGTCCGTTCTCGGCTTAAAACACTTCGAAACTCTGCCAAATTCAAAACTCTTGATCCAAATCTCTCGAGAATCGATTTAAGTCAAGTTTTCCACGGAAATTCTCGACTTAAACTCGATAAAACTCGTCTCAAATTAGTTTTACTCGTGATTATAGCCATAACTCGAGTCAAAACGCTCTCAAATCATCACAGACACCTACAAACCCTTTTCAATTCAACTTTTCTCAAAGTTTCCCATCAAATCAATGGCAATTCGGTCCCGAACTGGCTCTCACGTCATCCTAGACAAGCGAAAAGGTAACTGAGGGTATTGGCTCTACGCCTTAAACTTTATTTTTATTATTTCATTCGTTTTCATTGCATGCTTGGGGTAAAGAGCCACTGGTGCTGCTTTACCATTTATTTTCAATAAAATGCATTAATATGTGAAAACGAGTTTGCAGGTGAAGACCGGACACCCTAAAATAAGGGGAAACTCTATCCGAATTACTATGGAAAATCCCAAGTAGCGCCGTTACTCTGCCGAAATTCCGGCTAAGTTTTACTATTTTGCTAAGTCGTCGTAATGCCAAAATTATCATAAAAAAAGTCATAATTCCCAATTTTTGAATAAAATTAGTAACCATTATATCCGAACTCAGAATCTCTCTTTTTAGGTATAGAATCCTATCACGGATCAGTATACCACAATTCCCGGTGGAGCTGAACCGGGTGGCGACTCTTTTTCTCAGTAAAATAGGGTTTTAACTTTATTTTATTGGTTTTATCATTTTAAAGAAAATCGAATTGAAAACGATTTCCTCTTTAATAAAAATCATTCCCTAGAGAGCGCAAGACTCTTATTTTCAAAAACCGAAACCAAGGCGAATTCGTGCCCCGCACAGTTCGACCCCGTTCCACAAAACACCGCTTTTCTTTCCCGGACCACCGACGAGGAAAGGACCGCCCGCTCACACCGATCATGCCAGGTTAGTAAGAAAAAATCCGGCCAGCCATCATATATCATGTCTGAAAAAACTGGACGGCCACATCAATGGCTAGCCAGTTTTTCTGACCGGCACTGTCAAGAATTTTTTAAATTTTATTACATAAAAATAAAAGGAAATTTCAAAATTATTTACATCTAATTTTATTATAATTAAATACAAAGATTTTCTTATTTGTACAGGATTAAATAATAATAGAAATGCATTAAAAATGATAATTTCAAGGAAATTAAGGAATTTATTTAGTAATTTTATATTTTCCATTTTAAAATTTCTGATGATATATATAAAAGATATCTATTCATTTTTGTTATTTAAATTTTTTTGATCCCTCTCTACTCCACATTTATTTAGTTGATATGAATATTTAAATGTCATATCTATTTAATCGTATATTTATAAATTTTTCGTCAAATACATACGGAGCCCCCCAAAGTTGGCCCCAAGCGTCCTCTGCCACCCCCAAGTTTCAAACGTGACACGTTGCCCCCAAATGTTGGCAAAACTAATACAGTTTGCCCCTCCCCCCTCAATGCCACGTGTCAGTTTGTGATTGGTTTGACTTTTCAAAGATGCCATTTTTCGAATTTTTTTTCTGCAATCAGAAGCTGACATGTGGCAATGTGGGGGCAAACTGTATCAGTTTTGCCAACTTTAGGGGTAAAGTGTAACACTTGAAACTTTAGGGTGGTGAAGAGGGGGTTCCGTATGCATCTAGCCATTAGCACGGTCCGTTCAACCCGGTGAGGAAAATAACCGACTTCGCATCACGGGAATGACAAGAGCCGCACGAGCCGAATTGTCGAATTTATCCGTCACTCAAAAATCCGAAAAACCCTAAAAATCGCGTCTGATTTCTCAAAACGGACCGAAAACTCGGAAAAATCAAAACCAGATTGAACCGGATCCCCCACCTAACCCTAGCTTTCCCTGATTTGGGGATTTTTGTCCCCCTAGGTAATTAGCCCGCGGGCTAATTACCTAGGGGGTAGCATCCCCCAAAATCTGGGAAGCTAGGGGGCTGCCCTCAAGATAGGTAACTAGCCCGCGGGCTAGTTACCTCCATACTATAAAAGGAAGTGTCATCCTTCCATTTGGGCACAACAGAAAAAAAACCGAAAGAGAGTTTCGAATCCCGGCTTTCCCCATAGCAAATTTCGTCAGTTTTCGCTCCGAAACACGTCAAAACTTTGTCGGATTCAAGGATTCTCAACCAAATCCCTTCGAGCTTCGATTTAAATCAAGTTTCCCTCGGAAACCTTCGATTTAAACTCGATAAAACTCATTCAAAATCAGTTTTACTCGTGATTATTCTCATAACTCGAGTCAAAACACTCTCAAATCCCCACAAACACCTACAAATCCCTTTTTAATTCAACTTTTCTCAAAGTTTCCCGTCAAATCAACGGAAATTCGGTCCCGAACCGGCTCTCACGTCATCCTGGACAAGGAAAAATGTAACTGAGGGTATTGGATGTACACCTTAAATTTTATTTACGTTATTCTATTCGTTTTCATTGCATGCTTGGGGTAAAGAACCACTGGTGCTGCTTTACCATTTATTTTCAATAAAACGCATTAATATGTGAAAACGAGTTTGCAGGTGAAGACCGGACACCCTAAAATAGGGGAAACTCTGTCCGGATTACTATGGGAAATCCCAAATAGCACCGTTACTCTGCCGAAATCCCGGCTAGTTTTTACTGTTTTACTAAGCCGTCGTAATGTCAAAATTATCATAAAAAGTCATAATTCTCAATTTTGAATAAAATTAGTAACCATTATATCCGAACTTAGAATCTCTCCTTTCAGGTATAGAATCCTATCACGGATCAGTATACCACAATTTCCGGTGGGGCTGAACCGGATGGCGATTTTTTTCCGTAAAATGGGGTATTAACTTCGTTTTACTATTTTTATCTTAATTTAAGGAAATCAAATTGAAAATGATTTTTTTTTTAAAATATTTTTCACCAGAGAGCGCAAGACTCTTATTTTCAAAATCAAAACCCTGGGCGAATTCGTGCCTCGCGCAGTTCGACCCCATTCACGAAAACAACCACTTTTCGATATTTACACTTTTTTCTACCTTCGAAAAAGACTGCCCGCTCACAGCTATAAAAGGAGATCCACTCTTATTGTAAAATCCATCAGAAAAATTAATAAAACCTTTCTAGTGTGTTTTGATAATTATGAACTTCTAAGTTCTTTCTTCCTTATTCTTAATCCTTCTATTTTTTCTTTGATTATGCTGTCAATTTTGTAAGCAATTTATACAAATCACCACAGCTGCATTAGTTTTGGCAGAAGAAGCCATGTTATGTGCACATCTCGGTGTGAGTTTGATCTTATAGTTTGCTTTCAACCCTTGATGGTGCTTTCATTGAGAGATAGTTAAGGTTATGAATAAGGAAAACTCTTTTTAGTTAATAATATATATTTTCAATCCATTAACATAAAAATAAAAGAAAGTATTATTAATTTTTCTCCTCATGTTCTCTATTTTTTAAGACATCAAATTCAGAAGTGAACAATTATTGTGATTCTTTTTTTTTTCTAAATATCATAATAAATTCTTCTTTTAAAATGTCAAAATAATATCCTACCAATCGTATAATCATAAGCTAGAAAGAAATCTTCCCCAATTCGCATATAAACCCGCCTGTGCTTATTTATATGGTAGGCGTCTATGCACTATCTTGTCTGATTTTTTTTCAACCGTGCGGTGCCAAGATACCTTTTTTCAAGATAGTGATATTTTTAATAGTTATAACTATAATTTATTAAACATAAAAAAATTAGTTCAGATAAAAAAATTATTGTACGTCAAAGTGTTTAACTTTGAAGTTTCATTTTGAATTTCAAACTAAGAACACAATGCACTATATGTTACAATTTGTATAATGAATCTTTGTTATCATAAAAGATTTTATATTTTTCAATTATTTTTATATTAAATGCCAATTTTTATTTTCCTATAATATTTTTTTCATACACATTTTAATTGAATTTATAATTATTATATACTTTCAAAAAAATAAATACTCTACCTTTTCTCATTCATTTTTCTCCCATTTCACGGAATAGTCATTCCGCCAACCAAACGAGTCCTAAGTATCTTACTGGAATAACAACTTTTTGTTTTTCTTTTTTTTTTTTTTTTTTGAGAAAAGAATAATAACTTTTAAACTTGAGAATGTAAATCCCATATTGCCCACAGCAAACCAATATTTCAACACTTGATTTGATTAAAGCATATTTTACCAAAAATACCAATTAAAACAAATAACTTTAAATTGAAACTGACACTGAAATTGAAAAAAAAAAAAAGAAAAAAACTTATAAACTGATTTTCACTTTTGTCAATCCAATGCTGCAAAAGCTGTAATAAATGCACAAGATATATCCTTATCCAGATATCCCCCACTTAGCAGTTAGTACAAAAGCCATAAAATTTTGATAACAACTATTCAAAATCATTAGGACCGTAAACCATTTTCTCATGCACCTCAAACTTAAATCCTAACATCCAATAACAAAATTGAGTTAATAAAAAATATTCATAACAATTGAGTTAAAAAAATG
>CAOJBI010483563.1:0-12993 GCA_948277035.1 Euphorbia corollata
AATATTTATTTTTCTTCAACTTGTATTGAAGAATATATTTTGTAATCTTTGCCACATAGACATCACACGGCCATTCGATTGGGAATACATAATGGATAGTGGAATCTTTGATGAATTGATGTGAAAATTGAGAATTATTACGCGCTCATATTTCAATTTCATCACCATTTCTCGAAACCGTTTTCACAACGTGAAGAAAAGATTTTGCCCGTTCACAACGGCTTATTAATTCTTTTTTATTTTCTCTGAAAAATCACTTCCAAACCACGCTCGTGAAAACCTCGCCCGCTCACACTAGGGATAGGGATGCTGTATTCATGTAGATTAATTACCTCCCATACAAAACAAAACTTCCACACCTACAGCAAAATCCACCTCACAATCCCTCCCAACGTCCTTGGCTAAGCTTCTCAAGAGATGAGCAAATAAGCCACAGCTTTTGAATACGCAACCCAAGGCTTTTTCAGTAAATCCCTTGTTCAAATGGGATTTTCTTTAAAAATTACTTAAAAATAGCTAATTTATCTTTATATTTTTATACCAAAATTTTCCTCTCTTTTAGTTACTAAATTATAATTTCATCAACATCAATCTCTTGCATGATTAATGTAATTTTTTAAATTGTAAGAAATATATTGATAATCTAAATTTGATAGATAAATGTAAACGAAATAAAAAAAAAAACTTGATAATTACAATAGTGGGATTTGATCGGAACGTACAAATGTCCAGCTTTTTATATAATTTCCGGAATTGAAGTATTTATATCATATTATATTCTAGAATCATGTTACCAATTATGAGAATTAAATAATGCATATTAAAAATTTCTCTCAATAATTCATCATTTTTTTGTAATCCAAAAAGTCAAGCTACATACACACTACGTTTAAATTATTTACATGCAAATTAAGTGTAAAAGTTGGTATTACTTTCTGTTCTAATTATACAGGTACCATATGAAATTAATATGAAAAATGGTAATACAAAATTGGCATTTTTATCTGGATACTGATAATGCTTCATAAATGTCTTCTTTTCGGAATTATTTTCTTATTTCATGAACTGATTTTTATATTTCAGTTAACCAAATGCTTTAGTTCCAAAATTTATCAAATTTGTAACCTCCATGTCTTTAGTCATAAAATGTTTTGGGATGATTTATTAATAATCAAACTTTGAGGAAATTATTCCGCGTGGCTTAAGCATCTCTAAGGTGCCGTCTCTTCCAACCAAAACACACGATGATTTTTATTGGGCGAATTTAAATAAGAACAAATTTATCCCTAATTATAATATTATATTATTGTCATTTTTATCTCTCAATTTGGTACTGAAAAACAAACTATTTATATTTGAATTTTATACTTATAACATATAAGGAGCTAAAAATATTTTGTTAACATTAGTTTTGATTTTATATTATTACATACTATTTAGAAATTATTCTTAAATAAATTCACATCAGATTTCTATTTAAATAAAAAGTATTAATACATCAATTGAAGAAGAAACAGGTGTCATGTAATGAAAAGCAATACAAAGATATATGATATTCTTTTTCTGAATTTAAAGAATGGAAAAGATACTAATAATACTAACTGAAAACAACATAAAGAATTCTAAAATAATAATACTACCTAAATCTTCAATTCAGTATTTACTAAAATGTTGCAACCCAAATTAATTTCTTTTCTTTTACCCATATTAATATTTATTTTTCATCAAAGTCTTCTATCCAAGTACTGTATCCTTGAAAAATATCAAAAAATAAAATAAAAAATAGAAATAAAAATCTGGATGGGTCAAGTTTAAGGTGCAGGTTAAAACTTTCTCCCATTAATAATACTAAACTAATAAAACAGAAAGATTTCTAACTAACAATAATAATATAAGAAAAAGAAAAACTGAACTTGGGCCACTCTCAATATCACTTGATCCTTTTACATACATTGGGTCATTCCATTTCCCATTAGTTAATATGTCTATTTATTAAAGCCAGAGAAGAAAGAAATTATCGGATTAATAATGCATTTGACATACGGCATTGCTTTCTGTTGCATTAAAATTGTTTTCCGAAAAATGCACATTTTCAAGGCAAATTATAATAAAGACCGGGTTTTGAGGATCCTCCTTACACATGAATGACAAGTGTCTAAAAAAACTACTAAAATATAATAAAGCAATAGAATAAGATAGCTTTTAGGACACTAATCATTCATGCGGGAGGAGGGTCCTCAAGACCCGGTCCTTGCTATAATTTCCCCATTTTCAGATGCTTTTGGAGAAAACCGGGATACGTAAACAAAAACACGACTAACCGAAATGGTAATGAGAATGAAGAGAAGCTGAAATTGAGAATTGCAGCCTAACCTAGAGAAGAAGACATGAATATTATTTTCCTACACCCCAAGTTAGCATTGCATTACCCATTGCATTCTAATTAAAACAACCAACAATAACTTACATCCTTTATTAATAAAATAAAGTAAAAGAAAAGAAAAAAAGAAAGTTGAAAATAAATACTTTGCACTAACATCTACGAAATCAAAAGAAAAAGCGGCAGAGGCTTCAATTCCACAGCTTGTAAAGCTCATTCATTTTGGCCTACAAATTCCCCCTCAATTTTCAGATTTTTTTTTGCAGGAACCAAAAACAACTCTTTCAATGGCAACGTCAGAATACCAACGTTACGCTTTCTGTCACATTTTCGGGTTGTTTTGTTTAACTTTGTTGTTGCAGAGAGGTAATGCAACTCAGTTCACTGTTGGAGGTGATCTGGGTTGGACTGTCCCTGATAACTCAACCTCTTATAACTACAATCAATGGGCTGAAAATACCAGATTTCAAGTTGGAGACTCTCTACGTAAGTCGACTCGTTTTTACCCTCGTAAAACTCGAGAGGAGGAATAGCTATTCCATGATTCTTATGATATCTAGAAATAGTTGTTCCCGTGCGTCTACGGATTTTAGACAAATACTTTATCATCTATGACATTTTTGCATTAATTTTTCTTACTGTTCCACGGAATAGCCATTTCGCCAACCAAACGAGTATATATCCCGATAAAAGATTAAATCTTTACATAAATTTCGTTGATGGTTGCAGTGTTTGTGTACAAGGCGGACAACGATTCAGTGGTTGAAGTAAACAAACAAGACTACGATACGTGCTCAACAACAGCCCCCTTATCGCCTCCTTTATCAGATGGACACAGTGTGTTCACTTTCAACAGATCAGGTCCTCATTATTTCATCAGTGGAAACAAAGAGAACTGTCTGAAAAATGAGAAGTTGGTTGTAGTTGTACTATCACAAAGAAGCAACCGTTCTTCTAACGGCAATCCAATAGTGCCGGCCTCTGCTCCTAACCCAACAGCTTCAGCTTCGGCCTCTGCTCCTAACCCAACAGCTTCAGCTTCTCCACCTCCTTCAGGTGACACAGACACATTGCCGTCTCCATCTCCTGCACCTGAAGGAGACGAAACTCCTCCTGCCGGAACAGTTGAGATCAGCCCAGTTCCTCCTCCTGAAAGTAGCGAGCCACATAATGGAGCTTCTTCCTCTATGTTTTTCAGTTTCGTTGGTTCTATTGGGGCAGTATTCGCTTCGTCTCTCTTATTTTAGCTCTTTTGAGTGTGATACATAAGTTGATTGTTCTCTTTTTTTTTTATTTACCTCTGGCTTTCTCCCTGATTTTCCGACCTTGAACTGGTGTTTCGAAGGTGTATTGATATTTGGATATTTGTTTGTTAATGGTGATAAATAAACTGACAAATTAAATATGATGTACCATTCAGTGTGTTGTGTCTCATCTTCTTGTAAGAACGTTGTATAGAAGGAAATAAATAAATTTTACAGCGAGGTTGACAAAATTTGGTGGCACTGACATTAAGCTAGTAGCAGAATTAACTGAAAAGCAACAGTTTCAGTTAGTGTTTTGGATGTTGGCGTAACAAGATACATGTAAAAACACAGAACTGGATTTTATGATCTGCCATTTCGATGTATTTGGTATATATGGCAAAGGGATAGGAACCAAAATCAAAACTGTACGTACAAGCATTAGGCATTTAGAATTACTTATCATGCTTTCAATGCATCAAAAACACGGATAGACTTTCACAGTGACTGTTCTTCACAATCCTCTGCAGCAAGTACCAAGATAACATAAATTTTCTTTGTACAACTACAAATTTCATATTCCGTTCAAAAATTTTTCCCTAATTCAACTTTTTTAATCAGTCTAACTGTGTTGTGCAAAACTGAATCCAATATTCCAGCAACCTGAAACACGGGGAAAAAAAAGATACATATTAGAAGTGCATCTACTGCAAGTCAAATCAGAATGCCAGACATGAATACCAACCGTGAAAACTCCCCCAATTATGGCACACACATTTGTGAGAAAATGCGAAAATGACCTCGCGTTTTCTGTGATGAGGACCTATAGCAGAAATGAAGTTATGGTGAAAAAACCCAAAACAGAATCTCGAAAACAGTGGAATAAAACATGCTATTATGCTACATTCATAATAAGAAGAAAATTATAGGAACAGAAAGAGTTCAGGTTATATAGATGCTAAACCTGCATGGGAGAGAGCTCGAAATGAAATTTTGTAACAGGTACATAAATACTCTCCACCAAACTACTGTGTGCTGTGTACTCATACTCGGGAAATATGTATTCTTTTGTTCTCGTCCGAACCTCTGTTTTAACGACTTGAAGATAATGCTCTATCTGCAAATGAACCAAAATGGTATCCATCAAAATGACAATCATCTGATAAACTTCAATAGTCCAACAGAGAAGAAGAATGGAAATGAACTTCACAACAGTGAGATTTCAAGTACTTTGAGCTATCCAGAAGAACATGGGTACAACTAAAATGGCCACAAAACAAAAGTTTTGGCCCCGGTACTAAGCCATATTTAGACTACTGGCGCTTGGATTGATTTGGTGAGGTTTAGCCCAAAGGTTTTATCTTTATATAAGTGCAACTCTTAATGCATGGAATCAGCAAATGCCATGAACTCAAAAATCTGCATTTAGAGTGAGTATATTTTTGTGAATGCGAGGATCCCGTCAAATTTTTAACAAGAAACAAAATTTAAGGGCTAAAAATCACCAAAACTGAAGGGGCCAGAAGTCAGAATTTGGCCAAGTACAGGGGCCAAATATTGTTATCCTTATAACGATCAAGAATAGGCAGATAGAACCTTCAAACATGCATTACAGTAACAAAGGATACTCCATGCAAGAGTGAACTTACAGTCACATTGGCTTCAGCAGCATGGTGATTAATGAATGACTTCCCCCGTAACTTATCATGACTAACACCCAAATATGGTATCACTCGCATTGCCTCATTCCACATCTTATCTGGAGCTTTCATGCCAAAGGAAAAATGGGATATTACATGAGACATATTCATTTGAGAAGGATCAAATGAGTGGGCCCCAGAGCGAGCTGAAATGACGAGGTTGCCTGGAACCTGCATAATAAGAGAAATAGGTAGACGATACTGGATTTTAGAGTAAGCTAAATTAGAACAATGCTAGTCATTCTGACTGAGTGTTAGTTGAAAGATTCACAACATGACAAGCGTACTGGAAGTGAAGAGCTGCTCTTCATTTCGGACAAAATCACAAAATATAAATCTATTAGACTAACTGTTAACCATGAAACATAAGTTACTACTGATCAATGTTATGCAGAATACTAATGTGCATAGCCTAACCGATTCCAAATAAAATGGAGATTCACCTTCTTTACACGCACATAACCTTCAACTCTACATCCTCCAGTTAAAGGTGCTGGTCTTTTGTTAGTAAACGTCTGATTATCAGATATATGAGGTTGCAAATGAAGAGATGCTACTAAATTTTCCATTGCCTGCAAGAAACAAATAACTTCTTATTTATCAGACCCAACTACTACCAGTAAATTAGAGTTAGAACATATGTGCAACCACAAACAAATAGCTGACAGTTGAAATAAGATGGGAAAAGCAATTGCTCATGCCTTAAAGAGGCTTTCTGCATCTCGATCTCCATAATAAGCTTCATGATCATGGTGTCCTTGTTCTTCCCTGTGACAGTTAAAATATTCAACTAAAAAGGTGTGCTGATGGATAGACCAATATATGATCAAGATAAATGAAAATGACAGAAAAAAACAGATATATTTTGGGAAAGGAAAGGGGAAATAACTAGATGTCGTATCCTACGATGATTATATCTAAACCAGAATCAATCCCTCCAACAAAAGTCAGTCTATCTGTTAGCATGCAGATTCCTATTCTTAGGGTACCAATAATACAGCAATGTTATGCACACTATAAAGTTTAAACAAAACAGTTAATCCTTCACCTACAGGTTATGTATTGTTTCATTTATAAACTTCTCATTTTCAATGCCTAAGGCATCCGTTTAAGCAGTTAGCAACAAGTAGCTAATATGACAAAAAAAAAAACAGAAAACCAAAATGGGAACTTCCTCTGAGAGGTCCATGAAGAAAAAGGAAAAAGAAAATAAGGGGTTCAAATTACAAAATGTAAATAAGTTCAACAGTGAACAAGGCACATATGCACAGGGTCCTAAAAAGACTAGCACACCTAGAGGCTCCAAGAAAGAGATTGACTTGGCAATCAGTTAAGAAGGCAATAAAACACGATTAACAGTAACACCCAAAACTAAAACCTAATTTATGTTGTGAGAAGAAAAACTAAAGAAAAAAACATCAACCAAAAAATATGGCCACAATAAACAAGAAACAATAGGGAAAAAAAAGGAGAGCCTTTTAAACATTGCTCTGGTAAAGCATGAAATGAAAATTTTTCAACAGAGAATCACCCAAGCATAAAATTGAGAAATGATAATAAACTAAATATTGGGGTGGGGGAAGAAGCCTTGACAAATAGTAAATACCCAAATAAGAAAAGGAAACTACAGAAGAAACAAAATACACTCACTTGAGATCACTTCCTTTACGAAAGATACGAATAGAGGGATAACCTTGTATGTGATGCCTGAAAACACATTACAACATAAATAAATCACATGAGACAAAATCCAAAAGAGATTATATGTCACAGAAAAATTTGCCAGGACAAGATAGACCCTATATATCAAGTAAAGTTATACTTATAGAAAATCAATATTCAAGGCTAAACTGGTGTAACAGTCTTATTTAAAATTTCCCAAACATTGAGTCACAAATGAATTGCAAGATGCATGCGCTGAAGGCTGAACAAATGGAACAATTTGATAGGATTCTATGTTTTTCTATCAATGAAATTGCCATGTATATTTTTGAAGTTCAATGCATAAAGCAAAGAAACAGAAAATACCTCTTACACAAATTAACCTCTTGTGTGCAATCAACACTACCTAAAAGAATTCGTCCATCCATTTGCGGGTCATATCTATAAGAAATTAATGGTATATAAGAACTTGTGGACAATGGTGTAAAATTATGGGTAAGAATATATAATGAAATAAGAGAATACACCATGAGTATTTCAAGCAGGAAATCAAAAAGAAAAAACACCTTTCTCTCAACATTTTAGCAGCAGTTTCCCATGATGGTTTCTGAAATAATGAACAGAAAAATGTAAGGCAACACTTTGAACAAATGTGATTAAATTTGAATGGTTATTAATAAGTAGCTACAAGTCTGCTTTCTTAACAACGCCATAATACTGTTTGCATTCATGCACATATCTAGCATCCATATTAAGAGAAAAACAAGCATTGAAAAGAAAAATCAATTTGAAATCTGCTCAAGATATTTAAAAGCTACATATTTCATGTTTTAAAGAAAATGATCATTGTGCACCTCATATTAAACTCAATCTGTCAATCCTAAGCAATTAAAATTATATATATAGGTCTAATAGACATGGTAAAATCTTCCATTTTAACTTTGGATGCACAGAAGCAATCATTCATATGGCCTCGTTAAGAAGTTCAGATAATCCAACCTAAGGTTATCTCAGTTACGCTCATTGGACAGAAAATGTCAGAATGACTGCCTTAATTTTGCTAAATGTCACACTATTTTTCAGAGCTTAAAATTACATCGCATGATCCGAAATAAGTACATGTAAATTGCAAAGTTATGAATTGCAAAAGACACAGTAATGACGTAGATGATAAATAAATTGGAGAGAAAAAAAAAAAGATTTGGATTCTTGACTTAAAATTCCATTATTAATATGGCAAAATCCCACTCCAAACCAGCAATGGCATTTCTTATCCAGCTAAAACAACCATTATAAATGAATGGTTTAATGCATCATAATCTCAACTTGTCCCAAATAACCCCGTGCCCCCCTAATCTTTGAGAAGGGCCCAGTAGCTACCAAAACTTTGAAAAAGTGCACCTTAAAAATCCCTGGATCCTACGTGGCATGAGTTGAAAAATGTAGCGAGTTGACTGACTTTTATGAAAATAAAAATTAAAAAATAGCCTTTTTTTTTCTTCTTCATTGCTATCCACTTCCATCAAACTCCGGCATCACCATCGAGCTCCGGCACCACTATACTCCAACGTATTACGAACTCCGGCTCCTCCTTCTCTTCAATCTAATCTTGTTCCCTTTTGTTTTGCTTATCATCTCTGTCTCCAACTTCAAAATTTTTTTCTCCATCTTAACAAACAAAACTATTTCAGTTTACCAAATCCAATTCCAAATCTTAATCTAAGAGAACTATGAGACAGGTCCAGATTGAATATTCCTGTGAATTCCACGAATTGTAAATGACCGACAAAATCTGGATTTTTCCTGATAATAGGTTGAATCCTAGCTCCAGAAAGGCCAATTTTAACGCTGATGATGATTTTGAATTTGTGATTTTCCCGGAATTTGTTGTGGGAAATTTCAAGTCATCTGAGGTTAGTAAATGATGAGAGAAAATCAGGAATTGGGGCGGAAAGTGAGTTGAATTTGAGACTAAGGAATTACAGATTCTTGATTTTGCTAATTCCAGTGAGCATTTTGCCGGTGGGATTTTGAGCTGAGTTAACCGAGGAAGATGGAGATAAAATAAAATCTTAGTTTTTATTTTTAATTTTTTACAATATGCCACATGTCAAGTGAAGATTGGTCCGACTTTTCCAAACTTGACACATGGCAGCGTGTGACATGGACGCTCCCTTACTTGTCTGGTATAGTGCAACAGAGGTACTTAATAGGTATGCTTTTTCAAAGATGAGGTAGCTTTGGGGTCATTCTCAAAGTTCAGGGGGCATGGAGTTTTATGGGACAAGTTGAGGCACCTCAGGATGAATTAGGCCTAAAAGAAACACCACTATCATATCTTGAATGTTGTGTGTGTGTGTTAAGATAGTACATCCATGTAATCGGTTAATGTACAGGTGCAAGTAATCTAATAGAAGACAATCCTCACGAAAAAATGTCAAGAAATTGAGTAATAGACGACAGAAGAGAATTACCAGGCGGTTACTCCAGTAGCACCAAGGAGCAAAAAAGTTGACAACCAAAACTGGAAACCTGAAAAAGAAATGTTTTATCAGTTACAGATTTAAAACTACAAGGATGATGTAAAACAATAGAACAGGGAAAACTAACAAAAAAAGAACGAATTAGCTTTTTAGTTGTAGATGCCACTTAAAACTTGTATATTATTAGGCATTCAATTACTTGCAAATATGTCGAAATTTTGTAAACATTGTACATATTGTGTATCAAATATCAATGTCACCCGAAGTTCATTCAAAAGTATTTTTCATCTACGTAGCTTAAATTGAATAACGAACATCTATTGGTTGGAGCAAAAAATAGTAAGCTATAGTATAATTGTTTTTTATGGGTCATAAGGTCAGTTCGTTATTTAAAAACAATAATATTTAATGGTTCAACAGCTAGTTTCAGTTCTAACTAATGTTTTTTGAAATTTTAAATTGCCGCATGACGACCATATGCAGAACTTATTCACATACCAGTTCACTTTTTATTGATTATCATATTTCTTGAAAGCAGATATTTGCTATGGTACAATTATGTTTTCATTGGAATAGGAAATCCCTAAAAATAATGCAGTGATATGAACTTGATTGCATTTTACGAAGGAAAATGCTGATGATTATCATATTAATCCATTACACATATTGCATGCATAAGTTTTCATATGAAAGATACATTCACCAATAAACAAAGACAGAACCACAAAATCAAATAGAAATTCTTTCCAACTTACAGTTGCGCGTACTGATCAAAATTGCGAGAATCTAGTGGCGCTGATCCTTGAGCAACTTCTCCATCAAACTCATCTCCAAGCTTAATATGATGCAACTCTGGCCCTGAGTGAAATTCAGTGCCAGTTGGATTTAAATGATGATCTATTGAAAATTTGCGAACCGTTTTGGTTATATTCAACCTGTTCTGAAAACAAAAGCACAACATGTTAGCTTCAAAAAAATATAGCACAACCAAAAAATATTGTACAGATGCTAAAGCCTCATGGGTACTATCAGATGCTAATATGATAACCAGAACCAGAGCGAAACATAACTTGTGAGAATAAGCACCCTGAATGTGACGATAGTATATTGCATTGTAGCTCAAGTGAAGCATATAATGATTCTACTATTGCGCAATATATAATTCTGATCATTGTTGTAGTCTCCTTTTCCCTTGAAAAAACAGACATATTTTCACAAATAACGAAGATTAGAACTTACGGTTCCCAATACGTCGCTCACGTCGATTGATGCAAATTCACATGAGAGGGCGGGAAAGCTTCAAGAATCAGCATGTCATTAGTCAAGCGCATCAGACAAAAAAATATCATTTGCTGACAGATTAAATATCAGAACAGATAGAACAACATTACTTTCACTACTGCTAGTAAATATCAGCTCAACATAAATTTTATCCAACAATAAGAACTCTACACAGCTAGAACTGAAAACATTCATAAATGCAAAATATTTTCCAGAAAACATCAAATAAAAGTAATGGCAATATATTACCTTAGATTAAAATCAATACGTAAGTACTCCCCATCAGAACTTTGATCAACAATAACAGATGTAGTGGTGCTAATAGTTAAATAATTATTTAATTCCTGCAGAATGGAAATTGTTGTTTTAGTTACGCTGCTTTTTGCACTTATCATAAACTACAGATATTTTGGACAATGTATTATTAATTGCATCCACCATTGATTTAAGAAAATCGGAGCACGCATTGCACGAGAGAAAACAGCAAGAATTCATGTAATCGCACAAAAACATAATTCTTAATTGGTTATGATTGAGTGACAACTGACAACAATAAAAAGAATATGAAGGATAAACTGAAATTTGGAAAACATACAAGGAAAAAGAAAGAGAATAGATCTTGAGAGAAAAGGCAAACCCAATATTTATAAAAAAAAACATGTAAAAATCAATTAGATCAGCATATTAAGTGTTACACCTATTGAATCCATGAGCATCCTACAAGAGAGGAAAATAATACCTACCATTCCAAACAAAAAAACCATGGATAGTGCTGCTATTATGGACAATCCTGCACCTGATAATGATGCCTCAGTCAAGTCTCTAGGAATTTTCCTGTAGATGTAAAATGAATAAGGAACACATTATTTCCATTATAGAGCATTATCAGCATGAATCTTATGACACACCCAACAAAATAAGCATGAAAATAAATGAAAGCATTAGAAGATGTAAGTCATGTAACAAGAAAAATGAGAATAATGTTGTGCACAAAAGATGTTGCTTCTTCAGTTCATTGCACTTTAATAAAAATTAGAAAAGGGTATGAAACATATATATATATATAAAACAAGAGGCTATATCTTTCGATTTAAAAATAAGTTCTTCTCCAGTTAGTCTTGAGAAACTAAAAGATTGTGGTTTGTGTTTTTATTGACGTATTTGATCTCATTTGGTACTGAAAAGGGAAAACTATATTATCCAGAGATAATGTTAAAACTGAAGAGAACACTCAAGAGTTTTTAAATTTTGATTTACATGCATTCAATGGTGAAGTAAGGATCAAGAAAAACATACTAGGTGCAAAGCTCCTTCAGTAACCAGAATATTTGTTATGCAGTAAATCATTCTATACACTCACATGATTGTCAATTATTATTTGTCATTGGATAAGCTATTGCCCATAGTTCTTTCTTCATCAATATCATTGATCAATATTGACATAAATACATTTCAAGGGAACAATATAGCACAATTCATTAAACTATAATGAAAGCTATTTCAGAAAACACGCAACTGACTGTACCGTTGTAATTGCGACTGTAGCACCCCCGAATATCCAAATCCATCTAATAAACCGAGAATACATATAAACCAGCTGATACTTCAGCATCCAAAACTAAAAAATATAGTCCGATACTTAATAAAGATTGATTATCAACCTAAGCAAAGAACTAAGAACAGTAACTCGGATTCACGTTTCAGATCCACACACCATTTACGAAATGCGTCCAATTATTACAAGAACATAAAAAGAAAAACAAAATTAGGAAAACAATGAAACAGAGATCGAACCTGTAAAAATCCACAGATTTGAGCTTTGTGGACGAAAACATGGCGGCTAATAGGATCCAGAGAAAGAGGGAGTGGAGCAGAATGAAGTGGGCAGCGATAGAGATCTGTGGAGAGGGCTGAAATGGCCTTCTGAGTTTTTGGTAATGTAATTTGCACTTCTTTCTCTCCTCCTCTCTGCCTCTGACTCTGCGTTCGATTCGGGATTCTATTTTTTTTATTATTATTTTTTTAATTACTTTATTAATTCCGGCTGTGCCTGCACTTTGCGAGTTTGCTAAGAAATTAAATTAGAAACATATTTTAGGCAAAAATCTTAATAGTTATGTAAATTGCAATTTTTCAATTAAAAAACTGCATATTGCAGTTCAAATTTTAATATACCAAATAAGTCATTTGATATGAAAGTATTGCTATTCGAAAACTATTGCTTCAACATGACTATCAATATG
>CAOJBI010484085.1:0-18747 GCA_948277035.1 Euphorbia corollata
CCTACATCTAGTCCCCGATTCCGTCTCGAGCTATAATCCACTATTTGATTCTTTCCAACAGGTAGAATCCAAACCTATTTACAACTTAGTCTATTCCTCACTTGTCAAGTACCCTTCTTACAAGCCTGAATACAACTAAGATTTCCCCACTACTTATACCCCAATTAGTGTACACCCCAATAAAGGATTGGATAGAGTTCGTGAAGAAAGAACACTCTTGAACACTCAAGATATCACTCACTTTATTCTAAGCTATTCTTAAAGATGTATACAATGAAGAATATAGCTCTCTTTGTTTCTGAATCTCTTGTGAATATGAACGGTGTAATCATAATCTTAAATAGTAGTTGAGATTAACATTTAAGCTCTTTGTTCGTTGATGTCTCTTGTATTTTCTTCCTCTATTGTTCTATTCAGCAGACATTGAGCAAGCTTCTTATAGGCATTGTGATGAAGCTAGCCGTTGGAGATGACCGTTGTATATGTTCTTGCATTTCACAATCTCCATGGTT
Source organism: Euphorbia corollata (assembly GCA_948277035.1). NCBI lineage: Eukaryota > Viridiplantae > Streptophyta > Magnoliopsida > Malpighiales > Euphorbiaceae > Euphorbia > Euphorbia corollata. The sequence goes on from CAOJBI010484085.1 coordinate 513, forward strand.
GAGATAGTTTGGGCTTCTTCAAGTTGGCCGTTGCATTGTAGATGTTCTCTTAAATCTTTCATTCTAGTGGAGATGATGGCCGAAACATTAATCTTTCAGTAGCAGCAAGTTAATGATTGCCAAGTGTAGCATTTGTGAATAAAAAATGTGTAGTCCCATTGTAAGCACGGTCCGTTCTATCCCGATGACGAAAAATTTACCAACATCAGTTCACCGCAGATCAGCGAAAGCCAGTTGGAACCAAATTCCCACTTAGGTTTCTGTGCCCTAGAAATTTCAGAATTCCAAAAATTCCATTTCATATCCTTCATTCTCTTTCTGCAATGGAAGCGAGAATGGTCAGTCAAAAGCCAGAAAATCAGAACCGGAAAAGCTATCTAGGATTCTATAAAACCCTAAAAGCCCATTTTGGAAGCCCAAACAATCGAATTTGGCCAAAACAAGGTGAGGCTAGGGGCCAATTTCATTGGGCCATTTCTGTCAAGACAAGGTCTAATGGTCAAATTTCCGACCGTATATTTTCCCCTAAAAATTCCAGTAGCATGTCACCATTCGAAAATCGCTTCTGTTTCTTTCATGGTCAAATACATGACCGTAAATTTGACCCTAGGCATAATCATTACGGTATTTAATGCAAAATTACAGCTAATGGTCGATTTTCCGGTCGAATATCTTCCCCTAGGCATAATCATTGCGATTAATTAATGAAAATTAACAGATAAGCATAAGGGTCGAATTTACGGTCGTTAATTTGACCATATGGGAGAATTTACGATCGTAAATATTACAATTTCTGACACGTAGTGACAAGCAGCCAATCACTATTTGGATGGTCGAAATTACGGTCGTGGAATTTCCCCGGTCGTAAAATTCCCCCGACAGATAAAATTCGAATCGGTTGAAAATCCCGGATTTGCCCCGGGTAAATCTGGATTTTTACTGGTCAAATATACGACCGTGGATTTTCCCACCTCTATAAATAGAGGCCTTCAGGTCTCATTTTGAGGAGGAGAAGAAGAAAGGGAAGCGAAGCTCTTGCAAATCGTTTTCCTAAGCTCTTATATTCACCTTATACCCAGTATAAACTCTAGTTACGAGTTTTCATTTTCGGTTGAACTTAGTCAAGGTTCTGCCCGATTACACCCGACATCCAGTCAAAATCTCAATTATACTTGGTTCCGACCGGCTTTCGCGGCTCCCTGGACGAATCAAACACGTAACCCGAGGGTTACACACTCTTTAATCATTTATTTATACTATTTGCTATTTATTTTTGAGTTTTATCTAATTTTTATTGATTTTTATTGAGTTTTACTGACTTTTATTGACTTCTCTATGATTTATCTGTGAAAAATATCATCCCGGGGGTATGGCCAAATTTACAAAATACCCGAGGCCAAGAAAGGAAGGGCCGAAATATTAATATTAATTTTAGTTATTATTTACTAATTTTTAGTTATTTTATTCAATTATTTGGTTATTTGTAACTTAATTAATTTTTCTGTTATATTTGTAAATCTCGTTGTAAATTAACCCACTGACAAAAATAATGGAAATACTAACCACTAACTGAATGTATGGTTTAATTTCGCACTGATGTATGGGTTTATATGTATATTTAAAAAATAATAAACATAATAATAATTGTTACAATATGCTAAATCAAAATATTTAGGGTATTAGGATAATAAAATTTTGTTATAATAAAATATAAAAATTTGAATCATAACATGCGAGTACCTATTTCATCCCGAACTCAGAATCTCATTTTTAATCAGATATAAAAATCCCACCGGGATCAGTATACAACAATTCCCGGTGAAGCTGAACCGGGTGGCGACTCCAATTTTTAACAGGGTTTCAGGAACTGTAATTTGTTTATATTTTGTAAATTTGCCTATATATTTTATAAAATATAATTTTATTTGTTAAAATACCATAAAATAACCACTTTATACCAAGTATAAAATTTGAATAAATATGTAAACAAATTTCTAAATTACGTTATTTTTAATACGGCAAGCAAAGTATATATATATATCATAAAATATAGTTAGTAATTATACAAGTTTATTTTCATAATAAGTTTATTCCAAGTATAAATACAATAGCTGAGTTATAAAAAGTTAAAATTTTGTAAATATATGTTTTTTTATACCAAGTATAGAAATCAACACTTTTCCAGTTTTATAAATATTCTGCCCTCATAACTAGTTTCCATTATTTATCAAATTTCTTCGATTCATGAATTTCTACAAATCCAACTTTCACAAATTAGTACACAATTTTTACGATTTACGCATCACCACATTTATAAAAATTTACATGTATGAACATTCTCCTAATCAAGCTCCACGCTTCACTACATTTTCAAAAATACGAAGCAATTACGATTTTTGGAAGCTCGCCTGCTCACACCCATCATTTTCTTTTATTAAATAAATAATATCTGCACATATTTCTTAACAATTTCTTGCATAAACCATGTTAGTCAAAGTTATATTCTCAATAGAATATTCCAACTTTTAAGAGCACATGTGAATAAAATATTTATTATGAGTAAGTGGGATTTTATGTAATTAAAAAATTAGGATATGCATATCATGAATTATGAATAAATAATGATTTATACTTCTTGCTCAAAATATATTTCATCAAGTTTGTTTTAGTCGACATCAAAACTTTATCATCCTTAGGTTGAACCTAAACATGAGATTATAACAAGAACCTTCACCCATGATTACTAGGAACTTGCAAGAGGAACTTAATTCCAAAATAATTTATTCAAACTCACAAATTATTTTAACTATTCTATCAATGGCGTGGTGAGCATGGTCTAATTATGGCTAGAAGAATCAATTATTGTATCATTGTCCTATATAGAGAACCACATCATTCAAGCCAACCATAATACACCCCTTCTTACTTGTTTATAAAGTAAAGGTGGTAAGCCTGTAAAAATTGAAGCATCACTGATTGAGCAGCTTGTTACATAGAGCTAGAAAATGACATCACTAGGACGGTTTTGAGAAGAGTAGAGAGAGGAATTTCATTATAATGGCTACCTATAAATCCAGAATAGTGAGTTACCTAGAGTATGAGAAGTTAACCTTAAAAAGGAGACCTAGTGTTAGCACGACCAGTCAAAGCCCAATGAGGACACAATACTTATTTCATATCCAGAAATTTCGAAAGCCTAAACGGAGCCGTATCATGCACAGAAATCAGAATTTCGAAAAATCGCATTCCGTAAAAAGCGACAAATCCCATTTTAAAATTAAGAAAAGAAAAATTAGGTCAAATCAGTAATGGGCCGATCGACCCATTACAAAGTAAAGGGTCTATCGACCCATTACTAGATAAGCCACTACCGGAGTAAGTGGACTGACCTAATTTAATTTTTATCTTACTAAGGAACCGGTCGATCGGCCCATTACTTTGTAAAGGGCCGATCGGCCCATTACTCAATTGAGGGCTATAAATAGCCCTCATTTCAACATAATGGGGGACAGATTTTATTAAAAAAAGGTTTTATTGTTATTCCATCAATTTTTAATCGTTTTCAACTCGGTTTTCACTTCAACATAAGTTTTAAACTCGGATTTTGATTTCTAAAATCAAATTGCTTTCTCACTTACTATTTCGGGTTAATTTCGTCAATTCTACAAAGATTTTCACTGTAGTATCAGTAATCTTTTGGGGTTCGAAATTTTGTCCCGGTTTCACAAACTTTCGCTTTCGTAGTACCGGAAAAATTATTTTCATCATCAACTTCATCACAATCAGTTCCAAGCCGGCTCGCAAACAACCCTGGACTCTAGAAAAGGTACGCTGAGGGTAACTTCAAATTAATTATTTTCATTTTTCATTTTTTATTATTAGTTATTTATTTACTTGCTTAAATATTTAACTGCTTAAATATTTGTTTTTATATATTTATATATACTTATTATATATTTACTTAATATATATATATATATATATATATATATATATATATATATACATACATACATACATATATTCATTATTTATTTAATTATTTTACCACATCGTGGGGCATTTATCTCATAAAGTGGTGATTTTACTTAATTAATTAATTAATTAATTATTTATTACATATAATTATACGTATATTTTTCCCCATTATAAATGGAGGATCGCTAACACCGCTAACCTTAATAACTTACTAACTGACATAATAAAATAATCGTGGTAAAATTCCTTACGAAAGTGGGAAAATACTACACAATTAACCTAATTTTTCAGTAATTACTTTTCAGTATTTACTTTCCAGTATTTAGTTTTCTCGCACTATTCACCATATTTTGTTAGCGGACTCGCTACGTTATGTTGTGGTTTTAATTTATTATTTACGTTCTAGTATTTACTTTTCTCGCACTATTCACCATATTTTGTTAGTGGACTCGCTACGCTGTGTGGTGGTTTTAATTTATTATTTACTTTTCAGCAATTTATTTACCCGCACAATTCACCATAATCTGTTAGAGGACTCGCTACGTTTCGTGGTCGTTTATTTTATTGTAATTTAATATAATTTGTGACAAAGCCTTGTAATAAAAGCCAAAATTCCCAAATACTGGGGAAGTGCTTACTAACAACTAACATTTAAATATTGCAACTAACCCGCTAACATATATAAATTGTTGTACAGGGAATTAATTACATGTATTTCTTTATCAATTTATTTATTTTTTAAGCAAAAATAAAATTGGACTTAGGAAAGTATTTTCTCATTTTAAAATAAATTCATGGAATATCTTATATCTTGAATCAACGGTAAAAAGTAACTATTTTACCCGTACCTAGAATCTCTCCCGGTATTTAAATTTATAAAAATGAATTTTTATACCATAATTTCCTGGTAGAGCTGAACCAGGTGGCGACTCTGAGTTTTATTGATTAAATCAAGTTTAAAACCTTATTTTTTCTTCAAACCAAAAGCTGTGATTATGTCTTCTCGCATAACAACCTAGGAGACATTTTCAGTGGAAATTTATCACAGAATATTTTTTTTACAAAATTGCAAGATCGGTTTTCTGCGAACTTGTGAATACTCGACTTTTCGGCTCGAAAATTCAGTCGAAGGACACGAAGAAGCTCCGGTAAAAGTCTTCAGAAGGGATGCAGCGATGCGATAAGAAATCAAGAGCAATCCCAGAAAAAAAAAGCACAGAAACTTTTAAGAAATTGCAATTAAGTCCCTAAAATAATTAAAACGCAAAATTGAATTCCTAAACGGCCAAATTAGGCTTCGATAGGGTGAGGCTAGAGGTGTTAGGCCGTTTCGACTCGAAAAACTCTACTCTTTCGCAAAATTCCGAATAGTTGAAATGCAGCAAACTAAAACCCTATCCGCATTCTCCAATAAGCTAAGGCCCGCTGCTCTACATCAAGAAGTATGCCAATATACAACTCAAAACGTCCGTAACGGAACGAGGATCACGGAGGTGATCTCAGAATCCTTTTCGGAGGTCTGAAACTTCCGGAAATCGCAAAAAACGTGAAAAATCGCACCGAACGGGCACTGGCAGCGGCGCCCGATCACTGGAGCCTGTGATCAGTCACCGAAAATGGCACTCGGTCACCGTCGTCAATGACCGGTCATAGAATATGATGCCCGGTCACCGCCGTCGGTGACCAATCGCCGGCGATGGCGCCTAGTATCGCCAGATTCCCATTTTTGCCTATAAAAAGGCCCTTCTACCTCAGTATTCCAGGTCCCAAACTATTCAGAGCAATAGTCTTCTTCTCTCTAAGTCCTTGTTCGATCCTTTCGAAGCTTTCTGTCTATCAGCCCGAGTCTTTAATTTTGAATTGCATTTGAATTGCTGCCCGATTAAATTTTAACTTAAACTAAAATTTAATTAATTTAATCTGGATTTGAGGAGCAGATCAAAGGCGAACAAGGTATAATTATCTATCCCTTTCATCTACATTCACTTCATCTCCGTTCTAAAATGAACGTTCTTTTCACCAAAAATGGTCAATTAAGGAAATCCTAAATTGGAGTAAAATAATCAATCAATCTCTCGGCATAAGCCACCCAACATGGAATTAATCCCTAAAATGGATTTAGGTAAACCCACGATTAATCAACTTTCGACATAAAGTCTTTCCATTTCAACTAAAGCCTAAAATGGATTTAGGTGCATTCATAAGCCTTCAAAAGAAACATCCAGACTTAAAGTCTATAAACTAATTTGGTAAAATAAACCCAACTCGGCTAAAATAGCATTCATGCATAAAGCATCATAAGCCTTCAAAAGAAGCATCCAGACTTAAAGTCTATAAACTAATTTGGTAAAATAAACCCAACTCGGCTAAAATAGCATTCATTCATGCATAAAGCATCCTTTGCCTTCCAATAGGCATTCTCCCGAACTACATTGACTTTGATTTCCCTATTCAACATGGGATATGTAGGCCAATCTGTAATTAATTACGGGTTTCAAGTCAAATAACTAAAAAAAGCCTCTTTTCACCTACATTACATATAGTCCAAAACATAAATCAGGACATGTTCCCTGAACCCATCTCTGGTTTACACTTTAGGGTTTTATTAATTGACCTGTAAAAATTTAATTAAGTGGTGACTCCATAACACCATGCTTCGTTAGAGGTTTATCTTGGTACAAAAGGGACTCCTTGTCTCAAGTGGTACACTATTGATTTATTATTTTGGACTAATAAATTTTTGAAGGTTACATTGGCTTAAACCAAACATCTTCTCATTGATGATGTTTTGGTTTGGAATACACTTAAACCAAATAAATTGGACTAAAATAAATTTAATCGGGCATTGTTTGCATATTGCGGGAATCTTTTTCCCTTGAAAAAAATGTTTTTCAAATGAATTTCTTCTCTCTTTGTCTCAAAGTTTCAAGTCTGGATAGCAAGTAGCGCTTGACCGGCAAGTCTCTTTGATTATGTCAGCGGACAGCGAAAGTGTCCTCCCTGTTATCGCAAACCAATCCAATCTTTTTGGAATTGGCCCATGATGCAACACGTACTGCTGGAACCACTTGGAACTCATTGTTCCACATGTGGTTAGGTATCTCGTTGCTCAAGGTTCAAGGGTCCCTATAAGCCTTCTATATTTTTCACAAGTTTAGAACCTTTCCCAATAGGACAGGTAACCCGAATGTTTGAACATAACATTAAAACATTTTCGATGTGCATTCATGAAGCATACAAGTCATGATCACGCTTAAAACATGTTTAAACTAAAAGTAAATAATGAACTCCTAACGGCTCAACCCTTGCAGGTTTAGCCGTAATCTTTTAACGACTCAACCCTTGCAGCTTTACATCAAGCAAGCACGCAAGAAGACTACATCCTGATCTACACAACCAACTCAACCGACTACAATGGCCTCACTAGATGACATCCGTGAACTCTTGGAGAAACAAGCGGCTGACTTTGAAACAAAGATGGCCGATGCCTTAGCTGCTCAAGAGGCTAGGCTAACTGCTAAGTTCAGGAATGATAAGGGAAAAGGTCCGGTTTCAAAACCCGTTGATGTTGAAGTGGATTGGTCAAGTCACGAGACTAATCCTGAAACTCAGAAGATGAAGGAGAGGCTCGAGATGTTGGAGAAATCACTATTTGCTATGAAAACCCATAAGGATGGAGTGGACCTCGATTCATTATCGTTGTTCCCCAAAGCAAGACTACCCCCAAAGTTTCATATGCCAATCATGGACAAGTATGATGCGACTACTTGTCCAAAAACTCACCTAAAAATGTATGTGGGCGCTCCCAACCTACATGGTTTGGACAGTGAGCTCCTTGCTCAACTGTTTCAACAATCACTCACTAGAGCAGCTCTGAAATGGTTCATGAACCTTGATTTGACCAAGATAAAGACTTGGAAAGACATCTGCAACGTCTTCAATGCCAAATATCACTACAATATTGAAGTAGATGTAACTCGAAGGGAGTTAGAAACCACCAAGCAGAAAGCTAGCGAACCCTTTTTCTCGTTCCTTACGAGTTGGAGGGCAAAGTCGGCTCAAATGATCAACAGTCCATCTGACCAAGAACATCAACCCCGCGAATCCTTTACGCATGAGTGATATGACTTGGAAAAAAGAAGAAAGGTCTCGACGATAATACACCGATCTTGGGATGCCTATCACTAGGGTTTTCCAAGCAATCATTAAGGCTAATTACATACAGCCATTGGAAGCTCAGCCTCCTCCCAACCCTATACCTCGCAACTACCGAATCAATGAATATTGTGACTACCACCAAGGGGTAGGTCACAAAACGGAAAACTGCTGGACCTTAAAGAACAAGATCCAAGACTTGGTTGACAACAAGACCATCATACCGGTAGGTCATCCCAACATCAATATAAATCCTCTTCCGAATCATGGACTTAACGCCATTACTTCCGAGAAAGGTGAACTTGATCCTTTCGAGCTTCTCTTTGAGATGAATGACATCTGTGTTTTGGACCTCAATGACCTGGCCAAAGAAATAGTGGCTATCACCCAAAGTGGGAGGCAAGTGCAGCCAACGAGATAATCTTTGGTAAGGCAAGTTACACCTGTAAGGGAACCGATTGATCTAGCGAACCTAAGAAAGGAACCTTATTGAAAGGCACCCGCACCGAAGGAGGACCCCATCCTAACCAAATTGAAAAGTACTCAAGCAAAGGTGTCGATTTGGGAGCTCCTTGCTTTCTCACTCAAGCACCGTACTGCGTTAAGTGAGGCTTCGGGACGGCTTGAAACACTAGTGGATGTAACTCCCGAATCGTTCGTTGCCATTTTAACCCAAGGTGCAAAGGTTCAAGGAATTCGGTTCTCCGATAAGGACCTACCCGAGAAAGGGTACAATCATAATGACCCTTTGTTCATAATCGTTCGAGCCATGAATAAGGCTGTACCCATGGTTGTCATTGATAAAGGGTCGGCTTTGAACGTTTGTCTGTTAAGGGTGGAGAGCTATTTGGGAATAGAGATGAAAGATCTAACCCCATCCGATCAGATCGTCAAGGCTTGTGACAGCACTCGGCGCGAAGTGTTAGGAACCGCTACTATGAAAGTAGACATTGGGCCAGTGACTGTTGTGACATCCTTCCAATTCATCGACGTACCCACAAGCTTCAATCTCCTCCTCGAGAGGCCATGGATACATCAACACAAGGAAGTGCCCTCCTCCGTACATCAAAAGGTGAAATTCCCCTACGATGGGAAAATTGCCACTATAAAAGGGGATGATTATGCAACCTACAAGAAGGTTAAAGATCAATCTCTCTATGAAGTCAATCCCGAACGAGTCAGTTTTGAGCTTTCAGGTTTTGAATATGACACCGTTCAATGTATTGAAGGAACAACTGCAAAGACTCCAATCATTCCTTATGATTTTGGGACCTTTTCGATTGACTGCCCAACCAGGATGTTGATGAACATGTCCTATTTGCCAGGGATGAACATGGCAAAATCGGGAAAGAAGACATGGCCAATACAAGCTTGGGAGGTACCAACAAACCCCGGCACGTTTGGTTTGGGATATAAGCCTACGTGCGAGGAGTTGGATGCGGCTAGGAAAGGACATCGCAGGGATGGGAAGCCCAAGGCCCTCCACATTGGCTCAATAAATAGTGTTTTCTGCAAATAAGGACAAACACCATGTTATGGGTTCAATGGGGACTACTCCGCTAAAGCTAGGAAGCATCAGCCAACCTTCAATATCTTCATGGATGACTTTTGGGCTAAGGAGGGCGAACATGTTGATAATCAAGAGATTGAGGAATTTATGCAACCAAATCTCTTTGAGAAAGTTGCTATGATTCTGGACACTAACGAGGTGGAGGACTTCACCAGCCTGATCAAGCCAGCTGAGGACCGTTTGGCCAACTGGAGCATAGAGGAGGAATGCTTTGCTACAGCAATCACTTACCCTAGCCCTAGCCCTAGCCTAGCCTTAGGATCCAATCTTTTCTTTGAGTCTAAGGACCAAACTCTAGACTCTATTCCTGTTGTAATTCCCGAGGATACCTCATCATTTTTCAATAAGAATTCTACTCATTTCGGCTATTTCAATTCTCTTACTTACCAAGCATCGCTTAATAAAAATAAAGAAAAAGAAATAAATGAAATAAAAAATGAAAATGAAAAACTAATTATTGGCAAAGAAAATCAATATACTTGCATTGCATATGAATGTGTTAATAGTGATAAAATTGCGGAATGTATATTAAGGTTCGAGGACTGTTTCATGAAGAAGCCAATGGACATCACGGGAATTGACCCAAGTGTAGTAGTACATCCAATTCCACTTATTCCCGAGGTCTCACCTGTCAAGCAAAAGCTACGAAGGATGAAGTCGAAATGGTCTTTGAAAATTAAGGATGAGATTGCGAAGCAACTTGAAGCGAACTTTCTAGAACCGATAGCCTATCTGAAGTGGTTAGCAAACATTGTGCCAGTTCTGAAGAAGGATGGAAAGGTCAAAATGTGTGTCCACTACCGGGACCTAAAGAAAGCTTGTCCAAAGGATGATTTCCCACTACCCCATATCGATTTGTTAATAGATCGAATGACAGGGCACGAGATGGTCTCTTTGACCGATCTTCCTACCGGTTACAATCAGATTCTGACGTATGAGCCTAATAAAGTGAAGACGTCCTTCATCACCGAGTGGGGTAACTTCTATTATCGAGTTATGCCATTTGGCTTGAAGAACGCCAGGGCAACATACCAAAGAATGGCGACTACAAACTTCCATGACATGATTCATCAAGAAGTAGAAGTGTATGTGGATGACATGATAGTCAAGTCAAGGACACTAGAAATACATTTGGAAGCACTTGAGAAGTTCTTCCTTAGACTTCGAAAGTTCAACCTAAAGCTTAACCCAGTAAAATGTCTTTTCGGTGCAACATCGGGAATATTCCTTGGGTACTTAGTAAGCAAAAGGGGAATTGAAGTTGATCCCTCGAAAGCCAAATCTATCCTTGGAATGCCCCCACCTAGAACTGAAGGGGAAATAATAGGATTCTTAGGGAGGCTACAGTACATTAGTAGGTTCAAACATCAACTGGCGGATACGTGTGGCCCAATATTCAAGCTACTGCGCAAAGGAGCATCCAAGAAATGGAACGAGGAATGCCAAAAGGCCTTTGAAAAGATCAAAGAATATCTCCTCTCTTCGCCTATACTGCAACCTCCCAGAATTGGAAAACCTCTGCTCTTGTACCTATCTGTCACCGAAGAAGCTCTGAGGGCAATGTTGGCACAAGAAGTCGAAGATACGAAAGTAGAAAATGCCATCTATTATTTAAGCAAAATGGTGCTTGAATATGAAATAAAGTACAGTAAGACAGAAAAGCTATGCCTAGCATTATTCTGGGAATGTATGAAATTACAGCATTATTTGTCTTCGTACACAACTTATGTCATTGCTGAAATGAGCCCCTTGAAATTCCTTATGGAGAGGCCAGTTCTTGATAGCAAAATGGCTAAGTGGGTGGCAGTTTTCGCATCCTTTGACTTGAAGTTCATTAACAAAAAAAAAGGTTAAAGGAGGGGCAATAGCCGATCAATTAGCAGAATTGCCAGTGGAAGATCGATTGCCGGAGGCAGAATTCTCGGAAGGAGACATTTTAGATATGGAGAAGGAAGTTTGGGAAATGTACTTTGATGGAGCATCTAACTATCATGGCAATGGGGTTGGGGTAGTATTCAAAACTCCTTGTGAAGAATACATCCCAATATCCATAAAGTTAGGCTTCATTTGTTCGAACAACGAGGCGGAGTATGAAGCTTGCATTAGTGGGCTAGAAGCATCCCTTGAATTTGGCATTAAGAACCTCAAGGTTTTTGGGGACTCGATACTCATTGTATTGCAAGCCTTGAGAAAGTGGAAGATAAAGGAGGAACGTTTGATCCCTTACTTGGAACGGCTAGACGAATTAGCCCAACATTTTGAGGATTTGACTTTCGAATACTTCCCTAGAGCCAAGAATCAGTTTGCCGATGCATTAGCTACTCTAGCCTCGATGGTTAGTGTCCTCGAAGGAAGACCAACTAGGCCATTAAGGATACGGTTACACAAGCAGCCAGCTCATGTGATGCAGTTGGACGAAGAAAAGCCTTGGTTGTGGGATATTCAGAATTACCTCAAAAATGAGGAATATCCGATAGCATCGTCAAAAACCAACCAAAGGACTATTCGACAACTGGCTACAAGTTATGTGATGAATGGGGATATCCTTTACAAGAGAGGGTGGAATGGCATACTTCTGAGATGCGTGGATGAATCAGAAGCCCAGAAGTTGATGGAAATGATCCGTGGAGGAGGAGAAGGACTGCATATGCATGGAATGACCACAGCCCGAAAGATCACGAATATGGGTTATTATTGGACCACTATGAATGCAGATTGCGTTAACTTCGTGCGAAAATGTCATCAATGTCAAATTTTTACCAAGCTTCAGAAGCGCCCGCTAGTCGAATTAAATTCCTTCACCTCTCCATGGCCCTTCGCTACTTGGGGAATCGATATAATAGGACAAATCAATCCAAAAGTATCTAATGGACATCAGTTCATTTTAATAGCAATGGACTATTTCACTAAGTGGGTTGAGGCTGAATCCTTTTCAATCTTGACGGCCAAGAAAGTGACATACTTTGTAAAGACAAACATCCTCTGTCGGTATGGAACACCATTTGAAATCATCACCAACAACAGTCCGCATTTTCTGAAAGAATTTGCAGACTTGCTGAAAAAGAAGAAAATTCAGCATCATAAATCTTCGCCGTATAGACCATAAACGAATGGGGCCGTTGAAGCAGTCAACAAAACCCTCAAGATCATCATGCAGAAAATGATAAAAAAAATTCATCAGGATTGGCATGAGAAGCTACCGCTAGCTGTATGGGGATATCAGACTTCAATTCAAACACCAATTGGGGCAATTCTGTATTCTCTAGTGTATGGGATGGAAGCAGTTCTTCCCATAGAATTGGAAATTGAGTCAGCTAGAGTAATTCAAGAAAGACAAGTAAATGAAGCTGATTGGATCGAAAACTATCATAATCAGCTTTTGAGCCTGGATGAAAAGAGACTGCAAGCTTTGAACCAAGCTCGAAGCTATCAGGCTAGAATGGTGAAACATTTCAACAAGAAAGTCAAAGACCAGAAGTTGGAAGAAGGGTGTTTAGTTATGAAGGAAACTCAAGAACCAGTTGTAGATCCAAGGGGTAAGTTCCGTCCTTATTGGGCAGGTCCTTACATTTTGAAGAAAATCTTGTCTGGCATAGCAGTCACTCTTACTGATTTAGATGGTTTGGAATTCAAGAATCCATGTAATCTAGACCAGCTCAAGAGATATTATGCATAATGTGTAAATCTTTACCAATAATTAAAAAAATAAAAAAAAAGAGAGAAAAAAATAAAAAATAATAAAAATCCCGCTAATTTGAAAACCCGAATGGGCGGCTTAGCCAAAAAAGGGAAAAGCTCGCTAACTGAAAACCTGAAAAGGTGGTTAGGAAAAAAAAATTAGGCTTAAAAAAATCCTGCTAAGTCGAAAACCCGAAAGGGCGGCTCAGCCAAAAATGGGAAGAACTTGCTAATTGAAAACCTGAAAAGGCGGTTAGGCAAAAATTAGAGTTAAAAGGGATGCTTGGTCAGTAAGAGAATTTAGAGCTTATATTCATCACATGTTAAGCTTAGCCGAGAAAAATCTCCAAAATTCACACATCCCAAACACATAAAGAAAAAAAACATATTCATAGCCAACCACCCCTTTTATTCATAAATTTCTTTGGAACAATTCACAAAAATTTCAAAAAAAAAAAACAAACAAACAAAGTTCAAGGCCACAAAAAGGCCAAAAATCCTAGCAAAAGCGAAACTCAGGTGACCCTCTTCCTTCTAGGGGTACATTCCTTCTCCGGTGAAGCCACCTCTATCTCATCGGTTCCAAAAGCCACTTCTAGAGCTGTCACCTCCACAGTCAGTTCCTCTTCCTCATCTCTATCCCATCCTTCAACTTGTCGTAGCAAAGCTATTCTCCTCGGCCACTCAATTGGCCACACCTCAATCCTCACCCAATTCTGATACTCTGGCGAAGTCTGCACCAAAGTCGGGTCTGGAATGGGATGCACTAAGCGATAATCTCTAGCCCAAGCATTCAAGATGACCTTGATAACCCATGCAGTGATAGGGGCATCAAAATGAACTCCATCAAGGACGGGAACGGTTTGGTCAACACCCATCCATCTCTGAACACGAGTAGTGTTGTACCATGCGTTATGAGTAAAGTGCAGCAAGTATACACGAGTATGTCCATGACTTGACAGGAAAATGCCGCCCATTTGGTACCAGGAAATGTACCACAAAATGTCATTCGAACCAAGCTGCAATAGCCTTGAAGTCCAAGAATCTGCAGATCCCATGGTGATGCAGGACCTTCGCATCCGATACTGCGAAGGGTTGTAACTGGGTCCAAGTACGGGAGCCACCACTTTCAAATGGTGACAGCATCCCAATGAATCATTTGAGGCATACTATCTCAGGTGGATGGCAGTACAGGTTCTGGTCGGTGGGGCTCTAAAACTGGAATCTTTGGTTGTCAAGTTGGTAGACGGTTCTACTCTTAAACACCGTGAACACATGAGGATGAAACACTTCGACACTTTAAATCAAGTCGTCGAATATGCAAAGAAACTCAAGAGGTTTGAGGAAGAAGACCGCCTGAGGAAGGAGGAATACCAAGCCGATTACAAGAGTAGAAGTTATGACAAAGGAAGTTCTTCAAAACCTGCTGCAATGGGATACATCAAGTCTACCCAACCAGTAGTCAAGCAAGTTGAGACCGTAGCAGCTGCCCAGGTTCAAACTCGGCAACCTATTTCTCCTTGGGTAGAATCCTTGTCCCAAATTTTCACCAAGTTGAGAAAAGCTGGAAAGATGGAAAGTTTAAGACCATTTGTCCCTCCTACAACTGTTGACAGGGAGAATTTTTATGCTTATCATATTGTGAAAGGGCATAGGACCAACGAATGTACCCGACTTCTCAAGGATATCTAGCAGATGATCGCAGATGAAAGATTGGCAGAACTAGAGAGAAAGCCCAGCACTCAGACTAATCCTTTGCCAAACTTTCCAATGGAGGTAAACGCTATAAATATCCATATTGGAGGTACTAGATTTCATCAAGATATCTCGGAGAATTACTTACATGATCCAGATCTCGGGGAAAATGTAATTATGGAAGATTTTAACACCATCTTCCTGGTTAACGAGTATGTTCAAAGAATAACAAAGTGAAAAGTCAATTATCAAGTCCCGGAGGACATGCTATTTTTTGGAAATGCAAACCCAATGTCGCATATTGAGAAGTTCCTTTGGTTCATGTACAAGAAGAGGATTATGATGTTTGGATTTAATTCTCAGTTCCTGAGATTTCTGCAAGGCCCTGCTCTCCAATGGTTCGAATCCTTTCATGTTCAGCGGAAATGTGATTGGCTTTATCTATCAATAAGTTACATGGACTATTTCACAGAAATCTATCCTGTAATAATAAGGATCCAGTAGTGGGAACAACCTGATGTCAATGAGCAGAACGATGGTCAAGAATTCCTATATGCGTTTGTGAATGTGATATTCGGCAAGGACGTTATCTAGACCAAAATACTCATTCTAATAGTTTGTATCATTCCATGCACATTCTGGGTCATATAGCTCTTCTTGTTGTTGCCTTGTGCCAAATTGCTCTTGAGACAAAACATTCTTATTAGAGGAATCCCTGAATTCAAATTGAGAATTGCCTTCATAATCTGGGTCCATGTACAGATAGGAGCTATAGGTTGAATTGCAGGAAGTGGCAGCATCTCCCATCCTCTATTTTTTTATATCAATTTCAGGTTCTTCCCACTAGCGAATTTTAGAAGCATTGGGATACGTGACCATGAAATGATGCACAAATTCCCTTGAGAGATATATCTAATTCCAATTCCTTTCCATGGGAAGAGAATTGAACCATTCAAGTGCTGGTCCATCAAGGAATCTCAGAAATTGAGAAGCAAACCCCATTACATGAATTCCTCTAGCATGAATGAAATGAGTGAACCTTTCCTCATGTTCTCACAGGTCCGTGTTCCCCTAGAAAATCATTCCACTTGGAATTCGATAGTAGTTCCTACCTTCTCTAGTGATCTCCTAGACATATTGATCAACCTAGTACATGATATCCAAGTTTTCAAACATAAGGTTTTCACCCCATCCTAGACTATGATGAAAATTCTCATAATGTCCTAATGATCACTATCTCCATCAATTCTAATATTTATGACATTCACCGTAGTAAGAAAGTTGGGAAGCAGATTTGTCTGTATGCTAGGCTTCTTCTTAGGTTCTTCAACTTTCCATCATAAAGATCTGCTGTAAGTCTTTTAACAGACGGGTGCACTCATTAGTTCGATGCCCCTTCATGACATAGCAAGCACAAAACTTGTTGCGGTTAGCTGCTAATGGAGGAGTAAAAGTTTTAATACTTTGTAAAACATTAGCCTTTCTCAACTTGGTGAAAATTTTAGATAAGGATTCCACCCATGGAAAAATAGATTGATGGGTTTGGACTTGAGTGGCCATGCCAGTTTTAACAATAGCTTGAGGGTTTTTCTTGGTGTAGCCAAAGTTGTTCTGCCGAAGAAGAGCTTCCCTTTTCGAAACTTCTAAGTTTGTTGTAAGCTTCATACTCTTATTTCTTTAGTCTATCTTCTTCTTCATATTTTTTTATCTTCTTGGCATAGCCAACAACCTCATTAAAGGACTCAAAATGCTTCATTTTCATTTCATCACCGTACTTCTGACTAGACCCTTCAACAAGCTTAACAATCAATGCTTCTTAATACGGAGCTCCATTTACTAGTGTTCTTACAGCCATTCAACGAAGACAATAAGCCTCAAAATTCTCATTAGGGCATTGGCGAACCCTTTTAAGTTCTTAGAGTGTGGTTTTCAGCTTGAGATTGAAAGCATAGTTATCAATAAAAGCTGAACCGGGTTTCTCCCAATTAGACTTTACATATGACGGTAGACTCGTGTACCAATCCGTGGCTGGGCCGTAGAGAGTAGTTTGAAAGAAATTGACAATGTGCACTCAGGTATCGTCATTCCCATCATGATTTTGAGGTAAGCTTCTATTTGATCATAAGGGGATACATTGCCATTCAATCGGTATTAGTTAAGATCTAAACACTTTTGCACTGATGATTATTCTAACTTTTCCACTTTTGGAACCATCATTTCCAGGCTAGCCAAGTTATCTTTCAATTCATTCAGCTCGATTTCTTGATCCGAAGTCCTTTGAGAACCAGAAGCGACTATGTTCCTCATGTAATTTTGAAATTCTAGCATATTAATGAAGTTCTAGAAATTCTTATCAAAGTCTCTTCTTTCATCTATATCGTTTTTAAGTATAGACTCCGAAAATAAATCTTCAAGATATTCTAGAACTGGAGGATGTTTGATATTCCTGGGACCTGTTGTGCATTCTAAAAGAGTATTAGTATGTCTCCAACCTGAAAGCACAACTGATCAAGTGTTAGCAAATGTAATTTGGGCTTTTACCCTTTGTTATTAATGCACTTGTATGAACATATATATGCTTGTATGTATGTATGTATGTATGTATGTATGTATGTATGTATGTATGTATATAGTACTCGAGAGTTGAAAAAATAATTCTAAATACTTGAGGAACACTTGAAGAGATAAGAGGTTTGAATATTTAAGGAGTATTAGAAAGAGTGACCCGAGACATGTAGGTCAATCTATAAATGCTTAATTTTCTTAAGTGAAATACATCCAAGAGATATTTAAATCGTCATGATGCAAGTTTCAATTCATTGGTCTAGTAAGGCTGGTTACTAGCTAGATGACTCATTGGTCCAAAATAACTTTCTATAGTCAGGATATTTGACTATATTAGTTGATTATGACTCGGGGTCGGTTTTGAAATGATTAGACTTTTAGGTTGATCAAAGTTGACTCATTGGTCCAAAATGACTTTCTATAGTCATGATGTTTTGACTATATTAGTCGATTACGATTCGGGGTTGGTTTTGAAGTGACTCAACTCTTGGGTCGGTCAAAATTGACTCATTGGTAAGATGACTTTCTAAGGTTAGAATGTATGAGTATATTAGTCAATACGACTCGGGGTCGGTTTTGAAGTGACTCGACTCT
>CAOJBI010487204.1:0-19622 GCA_948277035.1 Euphorbia corollata
AGTAAAAGTTAGTAAAAATTAATATAACACAAATATAATATTGAAATGACTTAATAAAAATGCTCAAAAGTAAATAAAAATAAAGTAGAGATTTTTGTTAAAGTGGTTCGACCCTCGGGTTTACCTGTTAAATTCGTACAGGGGTCCACGAAAGCCGGTTGGAACCGAATCAAACTAAGATAACTGACTGGATTTGGGGTGTATTCGGACAGACTCGTGACTAAAGCCGGTCGGAAACTGAACTCGTAACTAAAGTTCGTCGGAACGGAATCGAAAACCGAGTTAGGATCGGTCGGGAACCTGAGTTTGTTTGATGAAAGATGTAATAAAGTATGAAACTAAGCTTCAAGAAGCTTGAAATCACGTTCTGTGGAGGAAAAGAAAAGCTTTTGATTTTGCTCTCTCCCCCAAATTCTTTCTCTTTGCCTGCGAAATGGGGACCAAACTGGTCCTTTTATAGGCGAGGGTAAATCCACGGCCGTGGATTTACCCTGACAGAAAATCAAAAATTTGTCGGGTGAATCCCGCTTCGCTCCGATTTGATCAGAAGTGATCATTACAAAATGGAAAAAACACGGTCGTGTTTTTACCATCTGGACTCCTATTGACTGCCTGTCTTTTCGCTGAGTTGTAACTGACAGGATGGGAAAAACACGGTCGTGGATTTCCCCGATTTGGCTTAGCTGGAAGATTTGCATTAATTAAACGTAATAATTATTCTGAGGGGAAAAATACGGTCTTGTTTTTTTCCAGATTTTGGCTTAGCTGGAAGATTTTCATTAATTAAACGTAATGATTGTGTTGAGGGGAAAAAACACGGTCATGTTTTTCCCATACGGAGAAAGCGCATACACGTGGCAGCGACAGAAAATGACACCTAGCCCTAGATGGAAAATCCACAATCGTGGATTTTCCATCAATGACCATGTCCTAGCTAAAATGACCCAATGAGCAAAACTAGGAGCCTTTAGCCCCTAGCTTCACCTTCTTTTGGTCAAATTCGATCATTTAGGTACTAAAAAGGGCAATTTAGGGTTTTTCAAAATCCTAGACAGCTTTTCGGCTCTGGTTTACTAACTTCTGGTTGACCTTTCTCGTTTCATATTTCGAAAGAGAATGAATGACATGGACTTTTGAGACTTTGAACTTTGAGATTTTTGGAATTCTGAACCTAGACCGGGAATTCGGTTCTAGTTGGCCCGCTGATCGATGCAAAAATAATGTAGGTATAATTTTCGTCATTGGGGACCGTGCTAACATCAGGTTTTTTGAAGGCCATGGCGACCAGTTTGCTTCTTTGGAGGGTGTCTCTTATAATGAATTTTTGGTTTTGCTCATTCCCCATTGTCCTTGTCTGTGGCGAGACGACTCTGAGCAAGCCCATAGGGACAGGGCGCTCCAGGATAGTCTTTTGAAGCAAAAGATGCATGGGATTCCTGGCAACGATAGAGGTGATGAAGGCCGTGTTGATGATCTTACCAGGATGGTCGGAGATATGCCAAGCTCTTCTCGGGTATGTCGATTCATCTACTATAGTTCGTATTAGACTTGTTGTGACTTTTATTCCATTTGTAGGTCGACGATGAAGTGCAGGTTGAGGAATAGGTTTTCGAGACCAAACCTACCTCAAATTTCGTGGAGGGTCGTGTGACTAATCATTTCGAAAACACATTTTCCCTGTTGGAGTTAGATGGGGAACAGAAAGTCAAGACATTGCTGCCTAGCCCTTGTGCGGTGGAATTCATTCCTCCTAACACCACTCACGTGAGTTTTCCCCATTTCATGATATGATTTTTCTTTTGCAATTTTATTCTGAGATCTTTTACCTTTGTAGGTCCCGCGGGCTGATGTGGAAGAGATCTCGCGTCGTTATCTAGCTGCCCACGATTTGATCACCTTGCAAAATATGGTTGCTCAGGTACTTTCAGTCATTCGATTGCCTATCGATTTTTTGAATGTTCATAACGCATGCTCTTTTGTGTTGTAGGCTTTATTAAGTCAAGCACGTCAAAAGTGTTTGGCCTATGAAGCACGAATCCAAGAGATGACTGACACTATCCAAGAATTGATTGCTGCCCTTCATGATGCAAAAGGATCTGCTCCATCATTTTAGGAGGTTTTGTATTGACGTCATGATGGGCATTGATAATCCTAAAGCAGGTTGGTGGTGTGCTATATTGATATTTTCCTCTTGGTGTTGGCTCTTTGCTAATTTTATCAGGTCTCAAATGTAGGCCATTCGATACTTCCGTTCGTGAGTGAATTTGAAAAAATTGCACTTGTAATGTAATGAATGAATCCCCTTAGTACATGTTTTGATTACTTGATTGAGATTTGTTGAAAGCAAAAAATTTTCTCCCTTCAATCAAGAATCGAATCATGAAAGATTGGAAATTCAAATTTTTTTATGTTTGTGAGGATCGATGGTGCCTCGAAAATTATTCCATAGCTTTTGGAAGTCGTGAAAATGTTTGAAAATGGGTTAAAATGGGATAAATGAGGGAAAAAAGTAAGCTGGGCTCGAAATGGACTCGAATTGGGCCCTGGAAGGCTCGATGTCATTAACGACATCAAGCGATATCGTTCACGACATCGAGTCCACCAGTGGCTTTTTAAATCGAAAACTCATATAAAGGCACAAAATAACCTCTTTTCCCTCATTCCTCACGAAAGTAGCCGAACCCTAACCCCTCATTCTTCGATTTTTCACCGATTTTCTTCAAGATGTTGTGCAAAATCAAAGTCCGAAACCCCAAGAACATCAAAGGCTCTACTCTTCCTGTTCATGAGGCGATCCTAGGATTTAGGAGATGCACGGTAAGCTTGGCTTACTGTTTCGAGGAGGATGATAAGTTTTTGGAGCTTTCTCACAACTCTCCTATCACTACTCTATGCCCCCAGGTCCAAAGACATGCATCTCAAGTCCAGGTAAGCCTTGAATCCATCTCGATTTCAAGGTTGATCAAATTGACCTAGGTTTGGATTAAATCGATTTTGGATGTATTTGATGCATGGGTAGGTAGTTTTTTTGATGTTGTTTGATGCTAGGAATGGATTAGAATCGATTTTTGCATGATTGGATGTGTAAAAGTTTGGATTTTCGGGTTGAAGTTGCAAGAATGACGATTTTTGCCATTCAACAACTTAATGTCGTTAACGTCATTAGGGTTTTTACCCTAATATCGTTAACGACATTGGCCATGTCGTTAATGACATGGCCTCGGGCAGAAACAGGGTTGATTCTGTTTCTGCCCCGAATCAAACCAAACTCGAATCCGGGTCTTCGAAAGCTTATGTGTCGATCTTAGGGACCCTTCTAAAGCTAAAGTGACATAGGATAAATGTATTTAGAAAGTGAATGGCACGTAAATGGTTGATATCATCTAGGGGCCTTATGATCTCTAACCAAGGTTCATTCTTTAATATTGTACTTCTTGTGTGATCTAATGCAATGTGACCTAGGACCTCTCAATTTAGGACTGGTTATGCATTCGAAATTCGTCTAATGATGACATGTCATATGTAGGTAAGGCTTATCATAGTCTAATGTTATTATTGCATTTTCCCTGCAGCCATACATGTTCTCTAACTTTGGTGGGGTTGGTATTGTGGGCAAATGGTGGAGACGGATTGAGAGAGATCCAGACCTAGTACAGCTGATAGATCAGACCGGCTTCAGGGACATTGTCAATGTCCCTCCGCGCCAGATACCGTACCTTTCTCATCCTATGCTGACTACTCTCATAGAGAGGTGGTGTGAGACCACTCATACTTTTCACTTTCCCGTCGGAGAGTTGACCATCACTCCTTCAGATGTGATGGCTATGACTGGGTTACCATGAGCTGGTGACGTCATCCACTTCGACGTCTTCATGGACCGCTTCTCCACCTTGGTTCGGGTGGCAGATAGGGTAGAGGAACTCTTTGGTGTATATCCTACCTCGGGGAAGCTTTCATATGGTGAGCTTTATACTTACTAGAAGAATACAAGGATAGAGACGGCAGCCGAGCGAGTCCAGTGTGCTAGGGCTTTCATGATCACCCTTCTGACAGTCCTTTTCTTTCATGTGGCTTCAAGTAAGATCAACTATGGATTGATCTCGGCGGTTGAGGATTTGGGGTCTATCAGAGGACGCAATTGGCCTCCGACCATTCTTGGGCAGTTGTACTACGGTTTGGATCTTGCGACGAGGCCACACGAGCTGGCCCTTAAGGCGAGCCACATATGTCTTTTGGTATTGTTTCTGTAAACCGTTTCTTCAACCGTGTTTAATTTTGAATCTCTTGATATCTGATCATGTGCTTTTCATTCTTTTGCAGGTTTGGGCTTTCGAGCATCAAATTCTTCCTCCACCCATCTTCAGGGCAGCTGCTGGTGATCACTTTCTGTTTAAGTGGTTCCAGAGCATAGGTGGCTTACTCAAGGAGAGGACGGACTATCGCGAGCGAATTCGTCCTATGTCTCGGGAGCAGGTATTTGATTTATAGCCCTTATTGATCCTTTATCATTCGAGAAGTAAAAAACAGTTAGCCTTAAAATGTGTTTACAAAGTGTTAGTGTACTAACCTCAAGAATTCGTCATGTCTTGCAGCTCATTGATGATCCTTTGACCGAGGTGTCCAACTAGGTTGGAGTCGAGGATGTTAGAAAGGACATAGACGATAGTTGTTTCATCCTAAAGAGCCCACTCTCACTTGAGTGGTATTTCGGCGAGCGAGTCTGTGGTTGGAGATCCTCCCTAGTTGTTGAGAGGCCTGTGCCATATTTTTCCCCAATCGGTGTATTCTGGCCTCATGTGAAAATCACTTCTCCAGCTAACAGGGCTACATTCTTCGAGGGCCATGGTAGGAGATTTGCATCCGTCGAGGGTGCTTCCTATACTAATCATCTAGCTTCTTTTCTACCTTATTGTCTTTGATTGTGGGATGACGACACGGAGGAGTCTCACAGGATCATAGCCCAGAGGGCTAGAGGAGAGGATGAGGAGATAGATGATGTTCCTACGGATGTCGGAGGAGATGACGGAGGCGATGGTGGTCCTTCCGGTGGTTTTGCTGGCCCTATTGGTGATGTACCCAGCTCTTCTGAGTATGCTTTTGTCACTTCTTTTATCATTCATACTCGATGCTACATTTGTATGACCTCAACTCCTACTGTAGGGTGGTGCTAGAAAGAGGGCACGAGTTGAAGAACGATCTTCCAAGACCCAGTAAGCTCATGGTTTTATGGAGGGTCACGTTACCAATTCCTTCGAGATGACCTTTTCTCTGCTTTCTCTGAGCGGGGAGCGTGAGATGAGGACTTTGCCCCTAGCCCTTACACCTTAGGATTCTTGCCTCACGGCACAACCCATGTGAGCCTTCCTCCTTGTAGTGTGAATTTTACATTGACCCCTTGTTCTGATATTTCTCGCATTATTAGGTCTCTCGAGCCGATATGGAGCAAGTGTCCCACTATTATCTCTCCACCAGGGATCTAATTATCTCTCAGACCGGGCTCGCTGAGGTATCTTTACCATGCTTATTTACCTGAAAATGATGCTACATTTGCATGTCTTGATATTCCTATGCATGTTTTTATGATGATGTGCACAAATGTAATACATTTTCTTTTGAATTTATGCATGTTTATAATGCATGTGTTTGCGTTGTAGGCCTTGTTAGCACAGGAACGTCAGCGATACTCGGTTTCTGAGGCGAGATTCCAAGAAATGAATGTTACTTTGCAAGGGATGACCAACACCTTACGGGACCACGATGCTGAGATCGCAAGGATGAGGTGGCAGATGGGTAGGAGGTAGGGATCTTCTCGATATGAGCTAGTGGCACGTAGAGGTGCACTCGCAGGATCTACTCTCCTGGTTGGGGATGCTGATGACGATATTGACAATGCTAGTAGGCTCCCTGATTCTGAGTTTGGAGAGCAAGAGATGACGGATCATGAGGAATCAGCTCAAAATTAGCTTAGATTTTAGATTTTATCCTTCTGTTTTAGCTACTTGTGCCTCTGATACATTAGGGATTCTAACAGTTACATTTGGAAGTTCTTTGGTGCTGATGTCGCCTCCTTAGCTTGGTTTTAGCTTAGATTAGGAACTTCATGATGCTTGGATCTTTTTGTTGGATATTTTGGATTTCCGTTCTCTTTCATCCCTGAAAATGACATTCAGGCGCTTTTACCACCTCTAGATGTATGCTTAGGAATGGTTTGCCTGATGTTGTCTTGATGGCTTGAAAGTTGGATTTAATTTGATGCTTTGGACTGTTTGTGTGAGGCCATTGTGATGCCTATGGATATCTGATATATGTTTGAACTTTGCAGGCGTTATCGTCAAAGATTAAGCCTTTGGCTGGTTGTCCTTAAAATAGAGGGGACATTTCGTCCGTTTTCCGAATTTTCTAACCACTTAGCATCCTCACTATGACATCCCATAATCAACAACTCCGGGAATTCATGCGCACCATGCAGAAACCAGACTGGAAGAAGTTAGAAAGATTCGGCCTATAGGGACTTAAGTATCTTGCTTTCCAACCCGTGAATCGATTCCTGATTCGGGCAGCCCTTTCCTTCTGGGACTCTTCTGCTTACATCTTTCGCTTTACTAATCAAGAGCTTTGTCCGATGATAGAGGAATATCAAGCTATCCTTGGGATCCCATTTCCTCGGGCGTTTTGCTTTGCTGTTCCTACTTACCAATTTGGAAGTGAAGTCAGCATGAGGGATCTATGGAACCTGGACTCGACTATTCCTTTCCTATCTCTTCCTCCTTCTCCAGGTGGCTTTAGGGTGGATAATGTTCTGCAATGGTGTATCAATTCAAGCAGGGATCACATCGCCTGGCCTTTCATGATGGCATTACTGCTCGTGGCTGAGTTCATTTGTGGAGTTGGCGCTGTTGCCCCATTCAGATTACTATCAATCATTGACCCGCTTTCTGAAGGTCATTCCCCATCTACACTAGCTTTGGCTGAGAACCTTATCTGTATTGACACTGCCGTTACAAACCCAGACTTAGTCGGGGACCATTTCACGTTACTCGAGGTAAATTTTTTTAAACTTTGTTGATTACATGTATGGTTGATGGAGAAACTGTCGTTAAAGCAAGTCCCTCGTGGAAATCCGTCTCGGTATCGACTTGTACATCATACTGAGCGAGGATTACTGGCCACCGATCATGGAGAACGAAGTGAGGGTGATTGGATTGAAGCTTTCAGGTATTACAGGGATGATCAAATTTGCTGGCTCTACCCCTGGTGGGCTATACCTCATGTTGCGGAAGATATGCATGCAGATGGCATTATATTAATGGGCCTGTATCAGTCCACCTTCTATTCTCCGAGTCGACTGTGCAGGAAATACATGAGATGACAGAGAATTCCCCGAAAATCATGTACTTCTTCAGGTTTTGAATGGCATCATACTTGGCCTGATAGACTACCAGTCTTGTGGGCTCATCATACTCGTTTTGTTGAGCTGAACTACGGATCTGTTGAGACTACCGTGATGGATCAATTTTACCACGAATGATTAAGAGTCATAGCTTCTATCAATGATCCAGAGAGACGTTCCTGAGCGGCTCGTGAATGGATCAGGGATGAAGACGGCCTCAACCCATACCATTCTCAATCAAGCCGATGAATAATGAACCGTTGTTGTCTTAAAGTGATGTTGGTAATTATAAGTAACAATCCCTATATCTGTAATAAACAATTTCGGCTTTTGCACAGACTATATGAATCTATCGGAATTTATCTGCCTATTACAAAAGAAAACCTATAAATTTGATTTGATGTTTATTTGCAATGTTCCATCAAATAGCACGCATTATTCAAATAAACACATACATAATGCATTTAACATAATACCACACTTATATTAATGAAATAAAGATAGGTACAGATGTTTCGAATGACTTAACTCTTGCCATTAACTGGCCCTTTCGAGTTTTCTAATTAATGTGCTTGCTATTTTCACTCTATGTCCTAACTTTTGCATGAGCCGCCCTTTTCGGGTTTTCAACTCAACAGACTATTATTTATAATTTTGCAAAAGATGGCCCTACTTTCTGCTCAACCAACCAAGCGTTAGTTCACGGGCTAATTATATATATATATTTTTTATTTTGTACTGCTTTTTACAAAATTTATTTCTTTCACCTAATCATGATAATGTTTGAGTTTGTCTTGGTTGACCGGATTGACGAATTCGTTGCTATCCATATCCATTATCTGAACCGCTCCTTTGTTCAGCACCTTTTTTTATGACAAATGGGCCTTCCCAGTTTGGATGAAATTTCCCCCTGACGTCAACATTCGTTGCTTTTAATAGTTTCAAGACCAAATCACCTGCTTTCAAAGGTTGCTTCGGATGCTTTACCCTATTGTTGTATGCTCTAGCCATTCACTGCTGGTACATTTGTAGATGATCTAAGGCCTTCAACTGTTGTTCATCGATCATGTTCAATTGCTCAAATCTAGCTCTGGCCCAATCGGACTCCTTCAACTTAGCTTCCAAGGCAACCTTGAGAGACTTTACCTTAGTTTCTATTGAGAGTACTGCTTCCATACCATAAACTAAAGAGAATGGGGTCTGATCTGTGGGATTTATAACGCTTGTCCTATATCCCCAAACTGCAAATGGTAGCTTATCTGCCCAATCCCGGTAAGTGATAACCATTTTGCTCAAGATCTTCTTGATGGACTTATTGGCTGCTTCTACTGCTCCATTGGCTTGCGGTCGGTAAGGCGATGACCGATGATGCTCAATGCCATATTTTTCCAGTATTTCCTCCGTTGCCCCTTGAAACTGAACCCCGTTATCTGATACAATGTGGTGAGGGATGCCATATCGAGCAAAGATGTGCTTTTCAATAAACTTGGCCATTTTCTTGGCGGTAATATTGGTATAAGATTCGGCCTCCACCCACTTCGAGAAGTAATTGACTGCCACCACTACGTATCTATGTTTGTTGGTTGAGGATGGGCGAATCTCGCAAATAATGTCTATCCTCCACGTCGAGAAAGGTCAAGGAGTAGAAAGGCTATGCAAATCAGAAGGTGGTAGGTGGATAACGTCCCCATAAATCTGGCATTTGTGGCACTTCTTAACCTCAGTTATATAATCAGCGACCATAGTAGTCCAATAATATGCTTGATGCTGAATTTTCTTTGCCAAGGCGACACCGTTCATATGTGGTCCGCAGTCACCGATGTGTATTCGGTGCATTAACAATAAAGCTTCGGTTTCAGTTAGACAACGAAGAAGTAAACCATCAGAAGTCCTTTTGAAAAGATCATCATCAAGTAACCTGAATTGGATAGCCAGACGGTAAAGTGAAGTACGATCTGAATCCGTAGCTCCTTCGGGGTATTCGCCGTTTCGCAAAAATTTAACTATATCAAAATACCAACATCCATTATCGGTTACTACATCAGCCACGACCATCCTGCAGTAATAGGGTTCTTTGGAAGATTGGAGTATGATGGGTTTGATGGGTTGGGATTGGGGGCCTTCCCACATAGAGGCTAGAGTGGCTAGAGAATCAGCCATTTGATTCTCTTTTCTAGGTACATGTTGAAATACACATGACTGGAATTTGGCAGAAATAGACCATACCGCTTAAAGGTAAGGACGAAGAGATGGTTCATTAATTTCCCAGTCTCCAGTTATGTGATGAATGACCAATGCAAAGTTTCTGATGACAGAAACATCCTTGGCTTTGACCTTACGAAGTGCATCAAGGCCAAATAAGAATGCTTCATATTCTGCCCCGTTATTGGTGACTGGAAATTCTAGCCGCTTGGATAGGGGAATTACCTCATTCTGAGGGGTAATGAGTACAATACCAAGGCCTGCTCATTTTTGGTTCATAGCACCATCAAAGAACATAGTCCATTTGGGTTTCACTTCCTGGACAACTGTTAATTACTCATCAGGGAATTCCAGATTTTTGATATAATCGGAGTCCATGGCTTGATTGGCTAGAAATTCCGCAACAGCTCGTCCCTTGATGACCTTCTTAGTCATGTATTCAATGTCGAACTCAGACAGTAACAATAACCACCTGGAAAGCTTCCCAACCAATGTGGGGGATTGACAAAGGTATTTCATGAGGTCAATCTTAGCTATAGCATGAATCCTATATGACTGGAAATAGTGTCGAAGTTTCTTAGTAAGCCACACCATTGCTGCGCAGGTTTTCTCAACAATGGTGTACCGAGTTTCAGACTCTAGTAACTTCTTGCTCAGATAGTAGACCACATGTTCCCACCTCTCTTCATCTTCTTGGACAAGCATAGCACCTACAGATGAATCCTCAATGGCTAAATAAAGAAGGAGGGGTTTACCAGGGACATGGGGTCTCAGAACTGGGGGGTTGACAAGATATTGCTTTATTCTGTCAAAAGCTATTTCGCTATGATCATTCCACACTATCGGTTGTTGTTTCTTCAGCAGTTTAAAGATGGGCTCACAAATAGTGGTGAGTCTAGCAATGAACCTGCTGAAATATTGTAGAGTTCCTAGAAAAGAACGAACCTCCTTCTCTGTCTTAGGCACCGACATATCTCGGATGGTTTTGCTTTTATCTGGATCCATTTCAATACCCCGTTGGCTAACAATATGCCCCAGAAGCTTTCCAGAACTTACCCCAAAGACACATTTTTTCAGATTCAGACGAAGGTTATACTTTTCAATACGAGTGAGAAATCTATCCAGAATGACAGGATGTTCTTCCCTTGTATTGGAAGCATGTCATCCACATATACTTCAACTTTCTTGTGGATCATATCATATAGCAATGTAGTAGCAACCCTTTGATAACTTGCCCCAGCATTCTTCAACCCGAATGGCATGACCTTGTAGCAATAGACTCCCCATTCAGTGATGAAAGCAGTCTTGACCTTGTCTGCAATGGCCATGAGGATTTGGTTATACCCTAAGAATCCATCCATAAAGGAGTACATCGCTGCTCTAGCAGCACTATCCACCAGAACATCGATGTGGGGTAAAAGGAAATCATCCTTGGGTGAAGCCTTGTTTAAATCCCTGAAGTCAACACATACTCTGACCTTTCCATCTTTCTTAGCCACTGGAACGATGTTGGCTAACCAGGTTAGATATTCAACCACTTCGAGAAATGTGACTTCAATTTGCTTTGCTATTTCCACTTTAACTTTATCGACCCATTCTGGTCTTAACCTGCGGAGCTTCTGCTTGATAGGCTTGAAGTTAGGATCAGTAGGAATGTGATGTTCCACAATATGTTTGTCCACTCCTGGCATGTCTTCATATGACCAGGCAATCGCTACCACGTGCTTTCTAAGTGCATTTGTTATCTCTCTTTTTTCTTCAAGAGTTAAGTCACTCGAAATCATCACCATTTTAGGTAATTCATCCGTACCTATATTGATTTCATGTAATGAAGTATCATAAATGCTAAAAACATTATGCGTATGTTCATGTGAATGCATGGTGCCATCTAGCAGAACATCAAACAAATAAGCAAAGTTCTTATCGAATGAATTAAATGCCTTGTAGGCAGAATTGTTCATGTCAAATACATCTGAAATATTAAATATTACATCATCATTATTATCATCATCCTCCATATGCGGAGGGGGTTCAACAATTTCATCAACTATCGTTGCTTGGATCGGTGCCATCTCAGCTTCCTTTTACTTCGATAGGGCTTCTTGAACTATCTTCTCAGTAGTGGACAGCAAACTCCCTTTCAAACTCCCATCAATTTTCCTTTCAACACGCATCAGGACTGACAAAGCCTTGGTAAGAGCAGTCATAGCATCTTGTAAATCCTCTTCCATGGGTTCAGGTTTTGAATCATCCTCCACAAACATCTTCTCCTTACCCTTATCATTTACCGGTGTGGCTATAGGAACAGAAGATTCGGGCTTTTCTTCATCCTTAGGTTCGAACAGAACTTCAAATATTAGAGCAACAAGGCAGTCATTATGGAACTCAAACACATCATTGAAGATTTCAAATCTAGGGACCTCTATTCCATTTATGACGATAGGTTCATCTTTCCCTAGGTATTGACATTTCCCCTCTATCTCGCAGATGCTTACCATGTTGCAGAAATTAGGCTTCTTATGCTTATACAGCTTATGCTTCCTTGTAAAGCCCAAGCCTGCTCAAGGAATGAGCAAAAGAGGATCGATAGCCTCCACCACACCCTGATGGTATTTGCCTAATCCTTTGCTAGGAATGAACCCCTGACGCTTCATAATCTTCTTCAAGCCTATTGAGAAATGATGGTACCCGACAGGAATTGACTTCTTCTTGCCATCTTCATTGACCATGGCTATCCTCAAGCCTTGAGATTCTCCTTCCTCAAATGTAGCAGCGGCCATGATAGATTCTTGATAGGCCTCAATTATGACCATCTCCCAATTGTGGATGAGTTTGATCTTTTGATGGAGAGTAAAGAGCACAGCACCCATAGCATGGATCCATGGTCGACCCAAAAGTAAGGAATAAGAGACCGGTATATCCAGAACAGTAAATTTCACCTTTGAATTCACCCCGTTCACCTCCACATCTACAGTGAAAGTCCCAACAACCCCTCTTCTCGAGACGTCATAAGCTCGGATCACAATGTTTGACTTTTCAATCATATCTTCGGCCAATCCCAAATGTGGTAATATCTTCAATGGGCAAAGATTGAGAGCAGATCTATCATCGACCATCACGCATGGAACTGAACGATCAAAAATTTTAACCCGTATGAAGAGGGCTTTATTGTGATCTCTGCTCTCTGGCATGTCAAACCAATTGAAGCTGATTGTAGGGGCTCTTTTCAAGGGAATTCCTTCTCCTACTGCTGCACACATCTCAATGACGGAAGTATTTGGTGTGGCTTCCATCTTCATAAGCTTTTTTACCAATCCTCGACGATGTGCCTCTGAGAAGCGCAAAAGCTGCCAAATGCTGTACTTAGCCTGCGTGCTCTTTAGTTGGTTAATCAAATGATCCATTTCCAATTCATCCTCATTGACTACTGGTGGCAATGGTGGTTCTGTAGGGTCTTTGACTACTTCCTCTGCTAACGAGTCCCTTAGCTAGATAGGATTATTTCGAAATACTCGACCACTCCGGGTTACTCTTAGTACCCCATCCTCTACATACCTTGTCTCCTTCGGGGTCTGCCATGGGTATTACGCATTCTCCCTTGGTTTCTTGGGCCCTCTCAATTGATAGGTATCCAAATTGATTGGCTTTTTCCCATAAATAATCATTTCACCTTCGACCGAGTTAACCTCCTTCCTTTTCAGATTTCTTATGGATTTCGGAATATAGGCATCAAGGTTAATTACTTTCGTTGTAGCTATCCATGAACTTCCCCTAGTCACTCCAACCATGGGCTGAGGTGGAACTTCAGTGGCATATACTGAGTCAAAATGATCAAAATCATCCATTGAATCTTCTAAGCAAAGAGGAGCTGAACTAACCGAGCTCACTCCGGGGTTGGACTGTGCCAATATCTGAAAAACTTGATTGGTGGGTATACCCGATCCAATCACCATAATTTGCGATGATTATCGAAACTGCCCTCGCTGACCTAATGAGGCTGCTCCATCTTCAAGTACATTAAATGCTTCTTATGGATTCATTCCTGACCCTATCATCTTAAGAAACTCCTCTATAGACTCTCCCATGCATCGAAATACCTGATGCTCTTCTATGCCTGAGCTGACTGTATTTATCTTGCCATCAAATTGGGGCAAAGGGCTATCCTCTATGCTGGGCTTTAGTTAGGGCACGGCCACCACCTTATCATCCACAAGCTTGCGGATGGCCGAGAGTAACTCTTTACAGTTATTCATCCTGTGCCCTATTGCCACGTGATAATTGCAAAAATTATTCTTATCTTCATCTTTGGGAGAAGACCACGGATTGAGGCTCTCCAATTGCTTCAACTCTCTGAGCTTAGTAAAGAGGAAACCACGATTAGCCACATATGGAGAAATTCCATGGTATTCTTCCTTAGACAACCTGCGTACTGCTGCCACAGGCTCAGAATCTACTAGCTGCACAGTAGATTGCTTCCCTTTCAAGGGAAGGGGATTGGAGGCTGAACCAGATTCATTCTTCTTGAACCACGGCTTACCAGCTGTTTGCGCAGCCCGCGTATCCATGGCATCAATCCTTTCTACCCTTTCTGCCCGTTCATAGACTTCATTGTAACTGTGAAAAGTGTCCGCTCCCAACCTTCTTCGGTATAAGGACAATGCACCATCGAGGAGCTTGACTATCATCTTTGACAAACTAAGCTGATCTTTTAGCAACACCTGTGTAGCCATCCACCTGCTATAATATGGCTTGAATAACTCATCGAGCCGCTGTTTAATAGCTTCTAGATTCTTATTGTAGTCCTCATCTGGGTGTTAAAACCATATTGCCCAACAAAATCCTCAGACAGGCGCTTCCAGTCATAAGCAATCTCATGAGGGATATTGTTGTACCATTCATTAACTAATGTGTCTAATGTTGTAATGAACATCTTGGCCATCATCCTATCACCGATGCACCGAGCCCTCATCACAGTGCTGTAGTTTATCAAATGAGATCTAGGGTCCCCTTCTCCATTGTACAATAGTATGTGCGGCATCATAAAGTTTTCGGGAAGCCATTCTTCATCCTGGATCACTGACGGTTCCTGCTGAGAAGACATCGGAGGACTAGTGCGCGAGGGGGCATGTATGGCTATAAAATGATGCCACAATTCTACCAAATGAGGGGGAACAACTACTAGGGCACCAGAGTTAGCTGGTGGAGTATATCCTGACTGGACTGGGAGTCTAACATTCGAAATCCCCTGGTTATACGGATCTTGAGAATGATGATGATCCCTGGGTGGTAGGTACGAGTTTGGAATAACCGCAACTTGCAGCACTACTTGCTGTGTCGAAAAGGAGAGCCCTGGGTGTATAACGCGGGATTGTCCATAGGTGGCCGATATGCAAAGTCCTGCCCTGATGTCATAACCCCTGTAGGAGGTCTAATAGTCAGCGCTGTCATTACTGAGGGTTGTAAATCCCATCGTTCAGCCTCTACTACGTACTGACGTTGTCCCAAACCAATCTGCCCATGCTGTTCTGGTACTGGCCGGATAAAATCTCCCAACATATTTCCTAATCGACCAAACCTCACGGAAGTTTGGCCACCTTGATACGGGCTGGACGACCCCTGACTCTGAGCTAACTGATATCGGTCTACATTGCTCGGACCTAGTTGTGGCTTATGAGAATCTCCCACACCAACTTGGAGAATATTAGTGGGGTTGGCGCCTGGATTATTAGAAGACGGTGGTGGATTTGGAGCAGATCCTGGCCTGTTTCTACTTGGACGAGCGGGAGCAAGCATTCCTATGGGATTCCCTTCATCACCAGAATCGGCTGAATGCCTATCATAAAGTGGCACAGCGGAATGATACCGCAAGGACTTTACAAACTGCGGGCTATAGAACATGGAC
Source organism: Euphorbia corollata (assembly GCA_948277035.1). Classification (NCBI taxonomy): domain Eukaryota; kingdom Viridiplantae; phylum Streptophyta; class Magnoliopsida; order Malpighiales; family Euphorbiaceae; genus Euphorbia; species Euphorbia corollata. Next base: position 15,495 of record CAOJBI010487204.1, read on the forward strand.
TCCATCGCATCCCGAATTTCAGATCTTATGGATGTGGGTGGCTGAATAGGCTGCTCCCGTTGATCGTTGATACCGTCAATATTTGTGGGGTTCTGTGGGTCTGCCATTCCTAATAACTGATTGATGTCTATCAAATGCCTTGCCTCGGAGCTGAAATCAGATCCAAATCCTCACTTGAATCTGAATAAACTATTCTCTCTTGATACGCCACGATGGGAGAAATACGAACTAACCGATGATCTGGCCTTTTCCAAGCCTTTACTGAATCATAAAGAGAATCCATCAAATGATGCAGATTGTGATGCAATGTATGGTTGATGCTAAATGCATGATATGTATATGTCATGGCTGCATAACAAGAGTTAGTATGCCATGATGATGTTTGTCGATCCAATTGAAACAAAAGGGTTAATGATCAGAAATTAACATATCCAAGAATCTACAATGTGAGAACTACCCATGTGGTGTGGCATTAAGATTGAGACTAATGGTGGGTTATTTCCTATGTGTGTAATAATTGACTATGATATGTGGGAACGGACGATATTATTGTTGAAAGTGCCATACTACCCACGTGGTAATAGGCTTGGAATTTATGAAACTTGTGGTAAGATTGGTGAACCTATGTGATAATGGGTTCGTGATTTTGAGGATCCATGGTTGTGGCATACTCTCGTGGTGAGACATATTTGATGAAATTTTGGGTAAAATAGCGTGTTATACCCTAAGGATATGAATGTGAATCATTTGATGAGTAAAACAATGTGTTATACCCTATGTGTAAAATTGGCCACAGCGTGTGATACTCTAAGGAAAGTAATATGTGAAATTGGCCAAAGTGTATGATCAATTTTGATTTGGAACCATTTGGTGAGATTTCGGGTAGAGAATGTGTTATACCCGATGTGTGATCTTGAATGATTTATTTTTGGTGTTTTGGTTGCCCTAGACGGTCAGAGGATTGAATGTAAAAATGGGCACCACTATATTGTGGTACGATGTAATCCTAAGAGTCCATGTGATCCTAGAGGTTGTTGCTTTACACGTTAGCTAAGACTAATTATGTGACACCAATGAGGTATCAAGTTTTTGGAAAGTAGGTATGTTTCAATGGGTAGCGTAAATGACAAATGTGTGCGTATTTATGTGTCTGCATGAAAGATCATGGTTAGCATGATGCTATAAAGCGATGAACAGGATGTATGAATAAACGGAAAGTGGTAAACACATAGCATATAGCATGCAACGTACTTCTTCCAACCTTATATCTCCCGCGAATAAGGGTTAAGCTTCTAAATCTAAGCTTGGGTCATCTTAATACCATGCGGTATTAAGGTTCGAACCTGCATGGAAAAATATGCAATTGTTTTGGTAAACCTAGGGAAATTATCTACGGTTTCTTATATGGGCTTGGTCAAAGGTTGCTGATATAGAAGGTTCTTGTTGCACTACAATACACTCCAAGCCTCTCCCCAAATGGGTGCTAACGAGGGTGGTACATGCGGTATGGCAACAAGTGATCCACCCATTAGGTACCCTCGGTATTCCTAGAGGATCACGAGTAGATACTTTCACGGGCTTCACGCAAAATAGGGCATCCTAACCTCAATGGCTAATCCGTCTAATGCATATGCTTCGTTTGAAATATTTTAAAGGTGGAATAACTCACTGTGAGAGGACGACGTTTCGTGCCCGCGCAGTCGTCGCAAGGTGTTGGCCCCGATGAATGGAGGCGTGGGGTTTTTGAAAATATTTAAAGGTATGATGAAAATAAAACAAGTTTAATATAAAACATGTTTTAAAAGACCCGAGACCTGGATCTCTAGTCTTAAGATAGGGAGTTGCCACCCGGATCTACTCATCCGAGAAATTTTCGGTACAGCCTAGATCATGGGGTGTTCGAGACAATACCTTAGTACAGAGATTCGGGTTCGGGATGATTTATCTATTTCATCATTAAATGAGTTATATTACATCGGTTTGAAAACCATATTTATGATATTCCAATTCCATCTATCGTGTTTTCGATTTAAATTTATTTAACGCACATGCGGAAAGTGGTAAATAAATAAAGCGCAGAAATGTAAACACATAGGAAAGTAAATGTGCATATTCTACAGGGATTAATTACATCATGGGATTGGGGAATTACAATCGCCTATTATACACGATATCTAACAAATATTACATTCGCCTATTATACATCGATATCTAACAAATGTTACATTTTATTTGAAATTAAATACAATACTCGAAGGAGAATAAATCCTAACATACATCTAACCTAAACTACCTACATCCACAAAGGTTAGCACATTTATATTTCACAATACAAACATGTGCGATTGCACCAAATATGCTCGAGTTCGGATATTTTGCGAGACCCGTGTGGTCCATTTAAAATCGATGAAAATATCTTTTTGGCTTATTTCTTTATGAAAATGATTCATTTTTAATCACAAGTATGTTGGTCATTTTTGTTTAGTGAAAGTGCCACATGCGAGTTTCGTTTGGTCGGTTATCCGGGAACTGGGTTCCTTTCGTATGGGTTCCTATCAACAACTTCATGATATATATAGAAAATAATTAAATCTAGGTCTGAATATAAATTAATGGGGCTGCCATCGTAATCTGATCGGGAAGAAAGTCGTTAAAGTCGGTAAAACGAGACCCCGATGAAAGGAAATCGACTTTAACCACTCGAATCACTTCCCGAATGGATTTTAGGTCCTGAAAAGGCTCAATACTATGTTCTATGTCACTTAGAATCTCAAATTTGAAGTTTGAATGGTCACCTCTCGACCGATTGGACATAAAATGAAGTAAAAAGGTGATTCGAGGCTGCTGGAAATGCAATGTCGTTAACGATATGGGGTGATGTCGTTAACGACATCAGCCATGTCGTTAACGACATGACAGATGCAGTATGCCCAAATTTCGTTAAAACTCAAATAAAGTCAAATAAACACTACCAAGATGCATAAATACATAGAACAAGACTCTAGGAACTCAGAGACTTACCCCGTAGTCGTAGATCCGCTTCTTTAAGACCCACAAAACCCTCTGGAAAGCTCTCCTCGTCCCTTTCGGTAGTTGTGGTTGATTGATTAAATCTTTATCAATGAGCAATGATATGACCCCAAAATGTGTATATAAGTTCCAAAAGATGTAATAACCCTCTAGATGTGTGAAAATAGTGTTTATGGTAGCTAAACCTCAAGATTTGCTTAAATATTCTCTAAACCTCAAGTTTGCTTAAGTGAGAAGTTAAACCTCAAGATTGCTTAATTTGTGATTATAACAACTCAATAACATACCTTTATGAAGAACTTAAACTAAGTGAATCTGAATCCTCAAATTTTGAATGCTTAAAGATGGTGTTGATGGCTATGGATCTTATGAACTCAATAATCCTCAACTCAAGTATTCTCCCTTCTCTCAAACCTCAAGTTGCAGAACCTAGCTCTTCTATCTCTGCTATTTTCGTCCCCCTCTCTGCAATCATGGCTGTCTTCACTATATGGATCTCCCTTCAATCCAAAAGTCAAATGATTCCTCCACTCAACCCACTTTTCCACCAAAAATCCCACTCACCTCCACTCATCAAGGGCACTAACTTATGTCTAAATGAGTGGATAGCCGAAAATGATAGGTCATTATATGTTTTTTGAATTTTTCCCTTTAAAATAATGAAAAGTTTTCAACATGTGCAAGCTGTCACTGTGATGTCGTTAATGACATAGGGTGATGTCGTTAACGACATCAGCTTCCAATCTAGGCTTGGGCTAGATTTTGGGCCTTAGGCCGGGTTTTGGGCTGATTTTAAGGGTTTAGACCTATTCTAGGGCCGAATTTGGGCCTCTAACTTGGTTTGTGGATTAGGTTTCACTATGTCCAAGTTCTTTGGATCAAGTTCTGCCTTCTTGGATTCTCGAGATACGAAATGAACGTAGAGAGCTTTTTCCGGATGACTTCTAGAGTCCTGCCAAAACAAAAGACTAACAAGGGAAGTAAAATTATAGCTTCATCATATTGCGAGGGGAGTAAAAATCCCGTGCTCACACCATCTTTACATAACGGACACCACAAATCTACATCAATATATCTGTCTCTAAGTCTCTTTAAAGT
>CAOJBI010487642.1:0-20397 GCA_948277035.1 Euphorbia corollata
CTACGTTTCGTGGTGGTTTATTCATTTATCGCAAACAAATGTAATTTGTGACAAAGCCATGTAATAATTAAAAGCCAAAATCCCCAAACCCTGGGGAAGTGCTTACTAACCACTAACATTTAATTTCTGCAACTAACCTGCTGACATATATGAACTGTTGTACAGGAAATAATTGTGATATATATTATTGTTTTATTTTTGTGTAAAAATAAAACCGGACATAGGAAAATTTTCTCATTTTGAAATAAATTCATGGAATATGTTATATCTTGAATCAAATTGCGAAAAGTAACTATTTTGCCCTTACCCAGAATCTCTCTTTGTATTTAAATTTATAAAACATAAATTTTTATACGTTAATTTCCTGGTAGAGCTGAACCAGGTGACGACTTTGAGTTATTTAATTGAAGTTTTAAACCTTGTTTTTTTACTTCAAACTAAAATCTGTGATGTTCTCTTCTCGCATAACAACCCAGGAGACATTTTCAGTGGAAATTTATCACAAAATATTTTTGCCACGAAATCGTAAGATCGGTTTTTTAAAAACCAAATGTTTTAACACATGACTGCGTGCACGATCTCAAAATCAGACAATTAAGCAAAAACATACTCGCCCTCGCGAAAGGCGCCGAGCACCGTTCCGCTGGCCCGCGCGACCGCGACCCCGCCCGCTCACAACGGGGTTTTCACCCCATCCCGGGCTGTAGTGAAAATTCTCAGAGATATCTTGCTGGTTTTTGTCCCCTCCGATTCTAACATTTATAACATTTACTGTAGCTGGGATGTTAGTAAGCGGATTCGTCTGCGTACTAGGCTTCTTTTCTGGCTCTTCGACTTTTCCATCAGCAAAGATTTGCTGCAAATCCTTTAGTAAATAGGTGTATTCATTGGTACGATGCCCCTTCATGACATGATAAGCGCAGAAGTTATCACGATTGACTGTTGTTGGTAGAGTGAATGGTTTGAGGCTTTGCAAAACATTAGCCATCCTTAGCTTTGTGAAAATTTTAGATAAGGATTCTACCCATGGGGAAATAGATTAATGAGCCTGGACTTGAGTAGCTGCAACAGTCTTAACAACGGTTTGAGAACTCTATTTGGGGTAACCAGAGTTGTTTTGCCGAGACGTGCTCCCTTTCTCAAAACTCTTCGGCTTACCATAGGCTTGGTATTCCTCTTTCTTCAACTTATCCTTCTCTTCACACTTCTCTATCTTTTTAGCATAACCAACAACCTCATTAAAAGTTTCAAAGTGCTTCATTTTCATCTCGTCTTGATATTTCTGGCTAGACCCTTCCATGAGTTTATCAATCAGAGCCTCTTGGTTTGGAGCCCTAGTAACCAGTGTTCTAACAGCCATCCATCGAAGATAGTAAGCTTCAAAGGTCTCGTTAGGGCATTGACGTACCCTTTCGAGATCTTGAAGAGTAGTTTTCAATTTGAGATTAAAAGCGTAGTTCACAATAAAGGTTGAACCCAATTTCTCCCAATCTGACTTTACTTTCGATGGAAGACTCATGTACCAGTCAGTAGCAGGACCATGGAGAGTAGTTTGAAAGAGATTAACAATTTGTACCCCAGGTATTACCATTCCCATCATGATCCTGAGATAAGCTTCTATGTGGGCATGAGGAGATCATGTGCCATTATACGGAGCAATATAGGGCATGACAAAGTTCGGAGGAAGAGCTTCAGACTCATTCAGATGATATCTGTTCAGATCTAGACATTAGTGCACTAATGATCCTGCTGATTTCTCTTTCGGAACCATAGTTTCCAGACTCACCAATTTAGCTTTTAGTTCATTTAGTTCAACCTCCTGTTTTGAAGTCCTCTGAGATTCGGAAACAACCATGTTCCTCAGATAGTTCTGAATTCTGATATGCTAATGAAATTTCGGAAATTTTCATCAAACTCTCTTCTTTCGGGCATATTGTGTCTGGACTCAAAAAGGAATTCTTCAAGAGACTCTAGGATCGGAGGATGCCTAATCCTTTCTGAGCCTGTAGTGCGTTCTAAATGAGTATTAGTGTGTTTCCAACCTTAAAGCACAACTGATCAAGTGTTAGAAAATGTAATTTGGGTCTTAGCCGTTTTTTACTTTTAATGTACTTGTATGAAAATGTATATGTATGTATGAATGAATGTATGTAAGACTCAAGAACTGAAGCGATAGTCCTGAATTCTTGAGGAATACTAAGAATAAGAAAGCTACTCAAGACATATGAATCATAAATTAAAGGCATTTAAGAGATTGTCTTGATGCAATTTCAACTCGTGGGCCTAGTAAAGCAAGTTACTAGCTAGATGTTTTATTGGCACCGGGATGACCTTCTATAGCCAAGATGTGTTGACCATATTAGTCGATTACGACTCGAGGTCAGTTTTTAAGTGACTCGACTCTTGGGTCGGTCGAAATTGACTCATTGGTCTAAAGTTGACTTTCAATAGTCAAGATGTGTTGACTATATTAGTAAATTACGACTCGGGGTCGGTTTTGAAGTGATTCGACTCTTGAGTTGGTCGAAATTAACTCATTGGTCCAAAGATGACTTTCAATAGCCAAGATATGTTGACTATATTAGTCGATTATGACTCGGGGTCGGTTTTGAAGAGACTCGACTCTTGGGTTAGTCAAAATTGACTCACTGGTCCAATGATGACTTTTATAGTCAAGATGTGTTGACTATATTAGTCGATTAGGACTCGAGGTTGGTTTTTAAGTTACTCGACTCTTGGGTCGGTCGAAATTGACTCATTGGTCCAAAGATGACTTTCTATAGTCAAGATGTGTTGACTATATTAGTCGATTACGATTCAGGATCGGTTTTTAAGTGACTCTCCTTTGGGTCGATCGAAATTGACTCATTGGTCCAAAGATGACTTTCTATAGTCAATATGTATTGACTATATTAGTCGATTACAATTCAGGATCGATTTTAAGTGACTCGACTCTTAGGTCGGTCGAAATTGACTTATTGGTCAAAAAATGACTTTCAATAGCCAAGATGTGTTGACTATATTAGTCGATTACGACTCGGGGTTTGAAATGACTCGACTCTTAGGTTGGTCTAAATTGACTCATTGGTCCAAAGATGACTTTCTACAGCCAAGATGTGTTGATTATATTAGTCGATACGACTCAGGATCGGTTTTGAAGTGACTCGACTCTTAGGTCGGTCTAAGTTTAGGAAAGTTTGACTTTTTTTTGTCAAACTACAATCGGAATAGTGACTTTTACAGTCATTGAGACTCTAGGGTCGAATCTGAAAAAGTTTGACTTTTTGGTCAAACGGTTGACTTTTACAATCAGGAATAGTGACTTTTATAGTCACGGAGACTCTATGGTCGAATTTGGAAAAATTTGACTTTTTGGTCAAACGATTGAATTTTACAGTCATTAAGATTCTAGGGTCAAATTTGGCATCTATGAGCCGGATATATGGCTTAGGTAACCGAGGTGATATTTTAGTCGAGATTTGTGTTTTCGAGATCCTACTTCTAAGGAAAAGGAAATGTCCCACGATAAATATCATGGCTGCATAAAGATGTGGTTAGCTATTCAGACAATCGTGATGTTATGCATAAGTTTTACATTTTAACGTTATATATAAAACCTGCACAAGGAGCAAACGGTTAGATCGTGCCTACCGCCCTTATTCTCCATTTGGTTACTTCGCTTTCATGTCAACAAGGGACTAGCAAAGTCTTCTCGCATTCTCTCAAGGTTTAGGGTAAACCTATTGGAAAGTGTCTATGGTTCATCTATATGCTGGGCTTCGGTCTCAATCAAGGGTGAAAACTGGGTACCCTACGCCTTTGTGTACCGAAGTTCGATGGCCTGAAAATGAACCAAAGCAACTCTTTCCACATATAATATACTCAGGTAATATGATCCTACGTGAATCAAAGTCCTTTGTACGTTACGCAAGGGTTGTGATCAAATCCATACCCTAAGCCCTAAACGAACTTGAGTGATACTTCACCAAAAGACACCTAAATTTGCTGAAGGGTGAAATATGCACGTGCAAATGCAACCCTAAAATTTTGCGTAATAGCAATCTTATCATAAATGTAACAATTCTCGGTTTCTGAACAAAAGTTGATTATTATATCAAAAATTTATTTTTATTAACACATTGATTTTAATAAAAATACATCCCTAGTAGAGTCGCTAGTGTGAGCGGGCGATCCTTTTTGGAAGGTATTTGTGGAATGGGTTCGAACTGCGCAAGGCAAGAATTCACCCGAGGTTTGTTTTATGGAAAGAAACAACTAGCGTGTTCTTTAGAGAATAAATTCATTTAAGAGAAATCATTTTCAATTTGATTTTCTAAAAAATAATGATAAAAATAGTAAAGTAAGGTTAATACCCTATTTTACGGAAAAAGGGTCGCCACCCGGTTCAGCTCCATCGGGAATTGTGGTATACTGATCCGTGATGGGATTTTTATACCTTGAAAATAGAGATTCTGAGTTCAGATATAATAGTTAGTAATTTATTCAAAAATCGAGAATTATGACTTGAATGATTATTTTGGCATTACAACGGGTTAATAAAACGATAAAATTGAGCCGGAATTTCGTCAGAGTAACGACGCTACTTAGGGTTTTCCCAAGTTATTCGGACGGAGTATCCCCTAATTCGGGATATCCAGTCTTTACCTTTTCGTGGTTCCAGGATGACGTGAGAGTCGGTATGGGACCCCAAGTTTATCATAGATTTGATGGAAAACTTTGAGAAAAGTTGAAAACAAAAGCGATTGAACGTGTTTGTGGTGGTTTGAAAGCGTTTTGACTCGAGTTATGGCTATAATCATGAGTAAAACTAATTATGAACAAATTTTTACGAGTTTAAGTCAAAAATTTCCGTGTGAAACTTTACTTAAATCGAAGCTCAAGAGATTTGATTGAAGAAACTTAGATCCGACAGAGTTTTGACGTGTTTAGAAACGAAAACTGACGAATTTTGCTCTAGGGTGAAACCGGATAAAAAATTTGGCCAAATGAGAAGTGGGAAGCCCCATTTTATAGTAATGGAGTAATTAGCCCGCGGGCTAATTACCTACCTAAGGAGTAGCCCCTAGGTTCCCGGATTTTGGGGGAAGCTACCTCCTAGGTAATTAGCCTACGGGCTAATAACCTTTGTGGGAAAAATCCTCCAAATCCGGGGAGCCTAGGAGTAGGTTTAGGGCCCGGTTCGTCCGGGTTCGATTTTCACGAGTTTTTGGTTCGTTTAGCGAAATCAAACTTTTCGAAATGCGATTTTCGGTTTTAAAAATTTGCGAATAAATAAATACGACAACTCAGCTCCGTTTGGCTCGTGTCAAAGCCGTAATTTGAATTAGGTACATATCCTCATCGGTTTTGAGCGGACCGTGCTAACACCATCATAATTTATTTTGCAAGTGAGATAACTTATTAACAAAGAAAACAAAAGGAGTGCCACCATAACGAATCCGCCAACTCGAAGTAACCAAATCTCTATACTATGGATGGTCAGTCCATATATTGAAAACCTAGAAAGGCCTAAAACCAAGTTCATCAAGAAAAATACACTTGATAACCATGCCAAGGTTCATTGGAGAATGCACCCATCGGAATTTTGCATGCTTGTGCATGTACACTTCATGCACCGTTGCTTTGTGACCGTGCCAAGAGGAGGGCATGCACATAAGAAGTGCCATTAGTAAATATAGGGATGGTGGCATCAGTGCTAAGGGTGTTCTGCCTGTATGCATATATGTCTGGCCGAGTTTAGGCATGCTGACCCAATTGGATTTAGAGAGCTTGTCGCTAGTCTTGGACTTAATTATGAAGGGGGCTTATAAGCGGGCGGTCCTTTTCAAAAGGTGAGGATTCGAGGTTAAACTACGCAAGGCGCGAATTCGCCTGGGTTAGGTTTTAAAGAAGAAGATGCGTTTGCTCTTTGGGGATAAATTTATTTAAGAAAAATCATTTTTAAATTGATTTTATTAAAAATAATGGTAAAGATAGTAACATAGAGTTAAAAATCCTATTTTATTGAAAAAGAGTCGTCACCCGGTTCAGCTTCACCGGGAATTATGGTATACTGATCCGTAATAGGATTTTTATACCTGAAAAGTTGAGATTCTGAGTTCGGATATAATAGTTACTAATTTATTAAAAATTTAGAATTATGACTTGAATGATAATTTCAGCATTACGACGGCTTAATAAAACAATAAATCATTAGAGAAAATTCAATAGAGTAACAGCACTATTTGGGATTTTCCCATGTCGTTCGGACGAAGTTTCCCCTAATATAGGATATTCGGTCTTTACCTCCAAAATCCTTTTCACATATTAAAGCATTTTATTGAAAAAAAAGTAAGATAGTAAAGCAGCTCTAGTGGCTCTTTACTCAAGCATGCAGTGTTAAATGAATAAAGAATAATCGTAAAAATTTTAAAGCTTAAAGCCAATACCCTTAGTTACCTTTTCGTTGTTCCAAGATGACGTGAGAGAGGGTATAGGACCGAGTTTGTCGAGATTTGATGGAAAACTTTTTGAAAAAATGAAGACGAAAACTATGTAAGTAATTTGGGAGTGTTTTGACTCGAGTTATGGACATAATCACGAGTAAAGCTGATTTAGGATGAGTTTTATCGAGTTTAAGTCGAGAATTATCGTGGGAAACTTGACTAAAATCGACGCTTGAGAGATTTTAGCTGGAGAAATTTGAATTTGGCAGAGTTTTGGAAGCGAAAACTGATGAACTTTGCTCTGGGGCGAATCGGGATTCGAACGTTGCTTGAAATGGAAGTGAAGCACTTCCTTATATAGGAAGTAGGTAATTAGCCCGCGGGCTAATTACTAGCGGGTAGCCTTCCCCTTTTTCCAATGGGAGGCTAGGGGGCTACCCCAAGCTAGGTAATTAGCCCGCGGGCTAATTACCTATGAGGGCAGAATCTCCAAAATCCGGGGAGCCTAAGGGGTAGGTCAGGGCCTTGTTCGATCCAGTTTTATTTTTTGCAAATTTTCGGTCCGTTTCGAGAAATCGAACCTTTGAAATGTGATTTTTTGGATTTTTTGCGGATAAATATGAAAACTTGGCTCCGTGCGGCTCATGTGATTCCCGTGATTCGAAGTCGATAAATTTCCTCATCGGGTTGAGCAGACAGTGTTAACAGTTTGCCCCTAGTGTACGAAAATTTCGATCCGAAGAGAAATTTCTTCGTATGTGATATGAGTATTGTGAACATGCAAAACAAATGCTTTTGTATATGATCGGACACGGGGACATAAAAGTTAACATTCCTTGATCGATAATTTAGGAACAACAAAAAATTTTGCCCCTTCGATCAAGAATGTTAACGAAAACATGTTTATTTATAATCCTGCTAGGGAGAAAGTGTGAACAAAATTTTGTTGGGAAGTAAAGAAAATTCCGTTGGAGAAAAACAAGAAATGAAATTTTTAGAAAAGAGTTTTATGTCCCTACCAACTTGTGGTGTTTACAAAATATTTGTCCGCCTATTTTAAAACAAGGCTTTACATGATGCAGAGGAAGAGGAAAGAGTCATACCTGCCCCTACTGTTGGTCCTCTGTTTGGATTGTTGCTTTTGATGGATTTGTCAATTGCACCATTGACTTTATTGATCAGTTTTCTTTTTAAGGAGTCTGGCATTGTCAGCCATATTGATCAGATTTTCTCGTCAATAAGTTTGGCGCTGTCAGCTGCATTAATCAGGTTTTCTTGTTGGCGAGTTCGGCACTGTCAACTGCATTGATCTGGTTTTCTCATTGGGGAGTTCAGCACTGTCAGTCACATTGATCAGGTTTTCTCGTCAGGGAGTTCGGCACTGTCAGCCCTATTGATAAGGTTTTCTCATCAGGAAGAACTGTCAAATATGATGATCGATTCTTCTCCTTTTGGAGGAAGATCATCACTTTAGTCTTCTTGTCTAAGATGAAGGACTATCAATTATGATGATCAATTCTTCTCATCTTGGAGGAAGATCGTCAGTTTATAATGATTAGTCTTCTGGTTTGGAAGGAAAAACTGTCAAATTTTGGTGATCAGTCTTCTCATCTAGGAGTAATGACTGTCAGATTCATCTTGCGTCAATTGGCTGTTATCTGAACCTTTAGCCATGAAGACTTTTGCAGTCCAAGAATTAGTTGTTGAGTGGTTTTGGAGGTCATGTTCTGCCCCTCAAATATTTTCGATGTTGAGAATCATCCTGCATGCCCCTTACATTGGGTTGATTTTGGATAGCATTAAAGATGATTTTGTGTTGTATCTTCTTTTGATTGTAGATTCTTATGGTTGACTCCGAAGTTGGTATTAGACTTCTTTATCCTCGTTTATGGATGATTGAGGATTCACGCATGGCGGTGAGTCGCTTGCACCTGCAAACTTATGAAATGCATGTAATCCATGATGTATGATATTTTATGCTTATGCAATATGCATTGAGATTGACAGATGAAATCTGGCAACTGCAGGAAGAGGTATGCTCATTCCATTCAACTTTTATTATTTTCATCGTTGAGATGATGGATTGAATTTTCCATGGCAGCACTTGAGATTTGATTGCTTTATTCAGCTTTTGTTACTTTCATCACTATGAGGTTGGATATGATGTCCTTAAGTGAGAGTCCTAGCCTTAGGCTCTATAGCTTTGACTTTTCAGTGTACTCGTAAGTAGCTCTGCATATTCTGATTGCCGAGTTGATAATGTATTTTCCTCTACTTGTTTGAACAACATAGGCCTTCAGGTCCAATGAATTCTTGGTGGTAGAATATTGCAGAATTTGGGTATGGTAAGTTTGTCCCTTAGTGGCACTTGAGTTGGTAAATGCAGTTGCTTGGACTAACAAAGATGAACTTCTTTTGATCGGCTCAATAGAGAGAATAGTCATCAGTAGGGATTCCCAAATGCTTTGTGTGTTCTCAAGATCATGTCTTCAGATGTCTATAGGAGTACTATCATGAGACCATGTAGAATGAGTGGACGCTAACTTAGGAGAGATTTCTTAGAATCTATTCAGACGTAACTCATGTAGCTTGGGTCAGAAAGATTCAAGGATTGGATGCTTCAAAGGATAGGTTGGTAGTGACTAGACGCTTCCATTCTTAGTAGCTAGGAACTAGCCATTGGGTACTAATCTGTAGCGGCTCTAGAGGTCCAAGGATTTCAGTAGCCTTTATTATGCAAGTTGGTTGTCCCTGTATGTTTACTCTTGTTGGGAGTTTTACTTTGCGAGACTACCCAAGACATTTGTAGCTTTACATATCTACCTATTGTTTCTCCAATGTTGGATGGTGCTTCCCCAATTGCTTTAAGCCTAGCAGAAACTCTGGTTTATCTCCGTTCTGCCAGTAGCAGAGTTAATACCACTAGTCGTGATAGCAGGCTGTTGCTTCAAGTAAGTTTTGATGATGTTTCTTTTCATTTCAAAAGAACCTACCTCACAATCCGTTCTTTTAAAGCTTTCACTGCGGGACAAATTGGCCATTCTATCAATTCCAGAAGAGGTTAACTACAGTCCAAATGATCACCGGGGAAAGATGTTCTCTGATTAGCATAAGAGATCATATTCATAAGCGCTTTACTTTGGAAGAGTGGCATAATTTTATGATAACCCGTAATGCTGAGGACATCCGCTAGATCTGCCCCTGGTGGATGATAACTCACGTGACTACTCATGTTGCCAAGGACAGAGTGGTTCTGCTTGGATTTTCCGAGGTCATTTAGTATTCTCCTGGTCAGTTATGCATTTAGTATGGCTATCCATAGCATTTCTCAGAGTCACTATGCTCTCTAGCTGATCCTAAGCTTACAAATCTGCGAAGATATATGTATGAACAAAGATGGGCTAACTGTATTCAGGTTGCTGTGAACTTAACAAGTTCTTTTGTTATCAACCTCGATCCAGCTTACTGTACTTGGAATGCAAGATTTCGCAGGCTAGCGACTTTCCCAAAGAGAGCGAATCAGATTAAACACCTTCGTCATCGTCTTATTAGGAACTGAGGTTGTGACTGATCTAGCAGATGTTGTGAGTAATAAGGGCTCATGTCTTGCGTTTCTTCTTTTCTTCTTTGCCTCTGTCTTCTGACATATAATGTGTTTATGTGCAATAAAATAAATTATGCTTCATGAATGTATGTCTCATGAAATGATATCACATGTCCATTTAGTGCGCACATATAACATTTCATTAAATAACAATAATGTCTCAAAAGAAATTTTATTTAATCACAGAAGTCAATGGTGTTAATTTCCAAATTATTATCCATCGTCGTCTAAGGTTCCTGAGAACGATTTTACCAAAGACATTCTCTCTCTTTGATTTTCGCAATCTTAATTTTTGCCTAAGAACCCTCACTTGTTCTTAGCAGATATTTATTTATTTTTTCTTTTATTTGTGTTTTTTTTACACAAAGTAGCATTTTAGCTTGTCTTGATTGACTAGGTTGATGAACTCATTTCCGTCCATGTCCATGATCTTCGCTGCCCCTTTGCTGAGGACTTTCTTCACCACATACAGGCCTTCCCAATTCGACTGGAATTTTCCCCTGGCATTAGTGTGCGTTTTCTGAGCTTGCTTCAAGATTAAGTCTCCGGTTTTCAGTGGTAGAGTTTGCCATTTGACTTTGTGGTTGTATGCTTTAGCCACACGCCACTGATACATTTGGAGACTGCTATGTGCTGCTAAATGTTTTTCATCAATAACGTTCAACTCTTTGTATTCTGGATTTTCCCATTCATCTTTTGACAATTTTGCTTCAAGAGCCACACGTAGAGGCTTTACCTCCATTTCTGCGGGGAGTACCACTTCTACCCCCACACACTAGAGAGAATGGAGTTTGCAAAGTATGATTCCAGATGCTGGTCTGATATCCTCATAATTCAAGATGTAAATAATCTTTAGTCTCTGTAGCTGACTACCATTTTTTAGAGGATTTTCTTGATTGACTTGTTAGCTGCTTCCACTGCACCGTTGGCTTGCGATTTATAAGGTGATGAGCAATGATGATCAATACCATATTTTTCCATCACATCAGCAGTATCACCTTGGAACTGTACCCCATTATCTGTGACTACATGATGTGGGATGTCAAATCTTGCAAAGATGTGTTTCACGATGAATCGAGCCATTTTCTTGGCTGTGATGCTTACATAAGATTTTGCTTCAACTCATTTCGAGAAGTAGTCAATGGCCAAAACTATGAATCATGTCCATTCATTAATGAATGTCTTATTCTTCCAATAATGTCAATACCCCAAGCTGAGAATGACCAGGGTATAGTTAAACCTTGTAGCTCCGTCGGAGGAAGATGATTAATGTCTCCTTGAATTTGGTAGGTATGACATGACTTAGCTTCTTGTATGATATCAGCCATCATGGTTAAGTGGAAGTAACCCATATGTTGGATTTTCTTGGCCAACATTATCCCATTCATATGCGAACAATAGTCTCCTGAATGTACTTCTTTCATCATTGCTGTGGCTTCTTGCTATGTCAAGCAAATAGTAATCCATCGGATGATCTTTAGAATACCTCTCCGTCTATCAAACAGAATTGAACAGATAATGTTCTCAGTGTGTTTCTCTCTGAATCTGTGTCTCCTTTGGGGTAACTCTCATCTCTCAGATACTTGGCGATATCAATATACCACAGTCCTTCAAACTTATCTTCAGTTTCTATTAATGAGACATAGAATGGAGCTTTCGTTGTTTACAAAATGAGAGGCTTCATTGGTTGAGCTTGAGGTCCTTCCCACATGGATGCCAAGGTTGCTAGTGCATCTATCATCGGATTCTCTTCTCTAAGCAAGTAGTGAAAATCGCATTCACTAAACATCAGTGCTTTTCTCCACACAGTTTCCATGCAAGGCATGAAAGATTCTTCTTTTAATTCCCATCCCCCTATGATATGCTTTGTCACCAAAGTGGAATCATCGATGACTTTGATTTTGTTTGCCTTCAAATTTATTGGAGCTGTCATACTGAATAGACAAACTTCATATTCTGCCCTGTCATTGGTAATAACAAACTCTAATTATTTAGATAAAGGTATTATTCCTCATGGTGGTGAGATTATGATGACTCCCAGACCTGTGCCCCTTTTGTTCACAGCTCCACCAAAGTACATCTCCCACTTTCTTGAATCTTTTGACACAACAGCCAATTGTTCATCTGGGAATTCCAAGCTTTCAATGTAATCAAATTCCAATGGTTGACTTGCCAGGAATTCAGCTACCCTTCCTTTGACAACTTTCTTAGTCTCATGTTCAATATCAAATTTAGAAAGTAATAATAACCATCTGAATAATTTTCCTGTCAAGAAAGGTGTTTGATACAGGTACTTCATCGAGTCTACTTTGGCCACAGCTTGTATCCGATAGGATTGGAAATAATGTCGAAGCTTGTTTGTCAACCATACCATGACGGCACATGTGTTTTCCACTTTTTTGTAGTAGGATTCATAATTTGAGCAACTTCCTGCTGAGGTAGCAGATAACAAGCTCCCTCTTGTCATCATGTTCTTGTACCAGCATTGCCCATACAGAGGTTTCTTCAATTGCCAAACACATCATTAAAGGTTTTCTTGGAATTGGGGAACTTAAAACTGGTGGACTGGCCAGGTAAGCTTTAATTTTATCAAAAGTTTCTTGACACTATTTGTTCCATTCAACAGGTTGCTATTTCTTGAGAAGTTTGAAAATGGGTTCACATATATAGTGGTCAACCATGCTATAAAGCAACTGACATACTGAAGTGAACCTAAGAAGCTTCTGACCTTTTTCTCAGTTTTGGGAGCTGGCATTTCTTGTATGGCCTTGATCTTATTAAGGTCACACCAAACACGCATTTCTTTGGATTGAGGTGCTCGATTCTGGTGAAAAATCTATTTAGTACATCGGGGGTGCTCTTCAAGGGTACTGGATTTTACTAGCATGTCATCTACGTATACTTTTACCTCTTTGTGGATTAAGTCATGAAGTAGAGTATTGACAGCTCGTTAGTACGTTGCCCTAGCATTCTTAGTCCAAATGGCATAATCCGCTAGCAATACATGCTCCATTCTGTGATGAAAGCCATCTTGAACTTATCTATCACATTCATCAATTTCCAATTGTAGCTCGAGAAACCGTTCATGAAAGAATTCATAGAAGCCCTTGCTACATTATCAACCATGACATCAATGTGTAGGAGTGAGAAATCATCTTTTGGTATGGCCTTATTCAAATCACGAAAATCAACACATACCCTAACTCTACCATCTTTCTTGGCTACAGGGATCACGTTTGCAAGTCATGTAGGGTATTCAACTACCTCCAAGAATTTGGCTTTGATTTGTTTTGAAATTTCTGCCTTAACTTTCTCGGCCCATTCGGGACGTAAACGTCTCATCTTTTATTTGACATGACGGATTTTAGGGTCGGTTGGTATTCTATGTTCAGCTATGTGTCGATCAACACCAAGCATATCATCATACGACCAAGAAAAAGCTGTAACGTACTCTTTTAATACTTTTACTAACTCTCTCTCTCTTGTTCGATGGATAATTGATTGGAAATTAATACCATTTTAGGATTTTCTTCCGTGTTTAAATTTATTTCTTTAGTGACATCATTATTAATATTTTCAATACTAGATGTATGTTGGAGTGGATGCATGGAATCATGATTAGAAACACAATCCACATAAGCAAAGTTTCCACTTTTATTGAATGCATTAAAAGCTACACTATTCATTTCAAAAACATCAAACAAGGAAACAAAGAACTCATCCTCTTCTATTGGAGTTGGCCCTTCTTCTGCAATTGTCATACTTGTGGATGCTTTCTCTACCGGTATCATGACAATCTCCTCATTATCGTCCTCGTCAATCTCCATCTTTACCTTCCCTTTATCCGCTTGATCCAGCTGTAGCTCAGTTTTTTCAACAAGATTTAGCTAGTTCTTGAGTCTTTTTGCAAGTATTCCGAAAAGTTTCTCCTCTTGGGGTAATACATCAGGACTTCTCTTAACCCTCTTTTTGTCACCTTGTATTGGATGGTTGACTTCTCCAATGATCTCGCCAGTGTCCATGTTGACAAGATTCATTGTTTGTTCCATTACTTCCCTGCTTCTGATCATGTTAGTGACTGGTCCCACTCTGTATTTACTGAAATCCACAACGTCTGAGAAGATCTCAAACCCAGGCTGAGTCTGAGACATATGGGTAACAGGTTCCGGTGTCCCGTCAGAAGGACCTTGTTTAGCTCGTTTGAAGCCATTTTGTCTTGAAAGTTTGCTCCTGGGACGTCTTGGTCCTTTGCATCCCAAACTTGTAGGCCACAATTCTCCTGGTCCAATGTTAAAAGTGGGTATACCCTGACCTTTTGCCTCAATTCCTATTCCAGGAATGTGATGTTGCTGCATGTAGTTTTTAATCCACGAGCTCCAGTATTCCTACGGCTGATCATCTTAACCATCCCCTATAGCAGCTACCGTGAAACCTCTCACATTATTCTTTATAATATTAAGTGCTACGATAGTAGATGCTTTATCCGTCTCTAAGGTGACAATCTTTCCTCTGAAAGGAATCTTAACTTTTTGGTGCAGAGTGGATGGTACACCTCCCAAAGCATGAAACCACGGATGACCAAGCAGCAGGGAAAAAGTCACAGGAATATCAATCACTGTAAATAGCACAAAAGATGGTATTTCACCGAAATTTACTTCTGCCTCGAAGGTACCAATAACAACCCTTTTTGAATCGTCATAAGCTTTTATAACTGCTGTTGATTTCTTTAATTCCTCCTCACTTAGACCAAGCATTAGGATTATCTGACTAGGACAGACGTTAAGAGCAGAGCCATCAACAATCATGATACATGGCATGATCCTTCCCAACACATTAGCTTTTAGGTAAAGACCTTTATTATGTTCAGTTCTTTCGTCAGGTAAATCTGCACTTGTGAAAACTATATCTAGGATAATGGTGGTGATCTCAGTGTTAAGCAAGGCACAGACTTGTTCCGAAGAAGCAGTCGGTGAAGTTTCTATTTCCATAAGCCTCTTGACTATGGCCATCCTATGTTTTTGAGATTTGATCAAGAGCTCCCAAATACTCATCTTGGCTTGAGTACACTTCAGTTGATTGACTATAGGTTCTTCAATTCTGATTATTTCCAACAGTCGAGTCGTAACAACTAGTGGCTCGTTCCTTTGCACAGGAGGTTTTGGTACTCTAGTTACTCTTCCTCCCCTCGTAATTAGGCTTATATACTCCGAAGGCGAGTATGTTGTTTCAAACACCTCAAATTCATCAAATTCTTCATCCAATGTTATATCTTTTAGACTGATAGGCTTATGTTTAGCAACCGCAATTACTGACTCGTCCGTCACAAACGGCCATTCCATAAAGGGTACCTTTCTGCTTGATTGGGAAATGGAGTTAACTTGCAGCACATGATAAAGGACTGCTTTACCTTGAAGTCTGGTCCTAATCATGTTGATGGACAAGGAAGAAGTGCCCTGTGTGGGTCCTTTTCCTCCAAGCATGTCTAGGGTATTACAATACATAAATTTCTTCAAGCTGGATTCTTCAAAGTCGAGATCAAATTTCTCTACATACCAAGGGTAGTTTCTCGAGGATTGGACAAATGTGGGAAGTGTCTTCTTGGCATTTTCCTATGACAAGTAGCATAATGGAAAACAGGATCGTGTTTTCCTGCAAAGTAGTTACAGGTGGGTCAATCCATGTGAAGTAATCTAGGAATTGGTCAGCAAGATTATTCTAGAACGATTTTTGATATAGACTCAATCCTTCGAACCAAACTAAAGCCTTGCCACTTAGGGTAAGCCGAAATTTCTCAGGCCAATAAGCATAGTGTATCTCTTCACAGTTCATGTAAACATCAAAGCCTCTAAGATGATTGGCGGGGTCTTGAGAACCATCGAATATCAGATAATAGCTTGCGTTGAGATCAGGATCCATAACGTGATTTGCAAACGTCAATTGTCTATTCTCAGCTCGAATTCTTTCTATAATGTATTCCGGGCTCGGATCCTGGCCAGGTTCTTTAATCATATTAATTCAACTGATCTCATCGAAATCTGTAAATTCTTTAGAATCTTGCCTTTCAGCAGAGCCGAAGTCATCTGAATCAGTCTCTTGATATGAAGCATAACTCTCATTGTCTAGTTGATCAACTAACCGTAATATATGTGCTCGTTATCATGTTCAAATTCTTCAAGCCAATTAATCGGAGGAACATCAAATTCTTCCTCAGAATCAAACGGTGCCCCTGGATTCTCGACTTCACCTTCCGAATTACCATTCATAAATTCTTCAAATTCAATTTCATCTTCAAAATCTATGGCCCATCTTGGTATGTCTGCCTGGATATTGATTTGTTCCAAATTTTGAGGGTAGTTATTTTCATCATTAATATCCCAAAATGAATTAGGGACTTCGTGGACTGGGGATTGTACCCTCCACGGGCCAAAGTTAAAATTGCCCCTATTTCCTCTTGCATTCTGCGGGTTTAGCTCCTAATGGTGAACTAAGTTAGGGATGACAGCGTCATTATTGTTTTCTTCCCAATTCGGGTCCTTTTCAGGGTCTTCTTCTTCTTCTTCTTCGTCTTCTTCTTCTTCTTCTTCTTCTTCTTCCGGATTCTCCTATGGATTGACCATTGGGTCTTGAGGAACTAGTTCCAGATCGCTATTGATTTGTCAGCACATCTCGATGAACTCGGCTCTCATTCTTTCAAGATCCTGGAAGGCTTGATTGACGGTCTTGCCATAGTCATCTAATTCTTTCCAAACTTCTTGAAATAAATCTACAGGTTCATCTTGCAAGTTTTCCATACCATAATATCCATTCCAGTAATTAGGGTCATTCCAAGCACGTTCTGGGTAATACAATTCTTTCTGCTGTTGTCCGGGGGTATTCAAAGGCAAGTTATTCTGGTTAGAAGAACTTCCAACCTTAAACTGGGAACTTCCTTGGTGATCTGGGTTCATGTAGGGAGGAGGAACAATGGGTTGTATCGAAGGAGGAGGTGGCATTCCCTATCCTCTGTTCTGGGTATCAATCTCGGGTTCTTCCCACCCACGAATCCCGAAGGAATTTGGATAGTTGATCATGAAGTGGTGCATGAAAGCTCTTGAGAGATCCAGTTCCAGTTTCTTTCCACTAGGAGTGAGTTAAACCATTCAAGTGCAGGACCAGCCAGAAACCTTGGGAATTGAGAAGCAAACCCCATGATAAGTATTCTTTTGTTATGCATGAAATGAGTGAATCTTTCTTCATGCATAGATGGATCGATGTTTCCCCAATAAATCATTCCTCTCGGGACCCGGTAATAAATTCTTCCTTCATGTGTGATTTCTTGAACATACTGATCTACTTGGTACATGATATCCAAGTTCTCAAAAACAGGATTTTCACCCCATCCTATGTTGTTGTGAAAGTTTTGAGAAATATCATGTTGATTGTTGTCTCCTCTAATTCTGATATTTATGACATTTACAGTAGCTGAAAATTAGGGAGGGATTTGTTTGAGTACTCGGCTTCTTCTCTGGTTCTTCTACCTTTCTGTCAGCAAAAATTTGTTGCAAGTCTTTCAACAGAGTAGTGCATTCGTTAGTTCGATGTCCTTTCGCAACATGATAAGCACAGAAGTTATCCCGGTCAGCTGCTGCAGGAGGGGTAAATGGCTTAAGGCTTTGTAAGACATCAGCTTTTCATCAGCTTAGTAAAGATCTGAGACAAGGTTTCCACCCATGAAGATATAAACTGATGATTCTAAACTTGAGTGGCTGCTACAGTTTTTCCAGCAGTTTGAGGACCTTGCTTGGTGTATCTAGAGTTGTTATGCGTGACGTGCTTCCTTTTTCAAAAGTGCCTCGACTCTTGGGTCGATCTTGGTCGGCTTGTCGGTTGTTTTGGTCAAATAGTTGACTTTTACAATCATTGAGACTCTTAGGTCGAAATTGGAAAAGTTTGACTTTTTGGTCAAATGGTTGACTTTTACAGTTTGAATAGTGACGTTTACAATCACGGAGACTCTAGGGTCAAAATTGGAAAATTTTGACTTTTTGGTAAACGGTTGGCTTTTACAGTCGGAATAATGAATTTTACAGTCACGGGACTCTAGGTTCAAAATTGGAAAAGTTTTAACTTTTTGGTCAAACGGTTAACTTTTACAGTCGGAATAGTGACTTTTACAGTCACGGAATATTTAGGGTCGAATTTGGAAAAGTTTGATTCTTTGGTCAAACAGTTGACTTTTACAGTCGGAATAGTGACTTTTACAGTCACGGGGACTTTAGGGTCGAATTTGGCTTCTATAAGCCGGATCCATGGCTTTGATTGCTGAGATGACTCTTTGGTCGGGACTTGTGTTTTCAGGATCTTATTTCTGAGGAAAATGCAATGTCACACGATAAATATTATGGCTGCATAAAGATGTGGTTAGCTTTCACACAATCATGATGTTATGCACAAGTTTTATATTTCGATAATTTATAAAATTTGTACAAGGAGCAAACGGTTAGATCGTGCCTACCGTTCTTATTCTCCATTTGGTTACTTCGCTTTTGTGTCAATAGGGGACTAGCGAATTCTACTCGCGTTCTCACAAGGTTTAGGGTAAACCTATGGGAAAGTATCTATGTTTCATCTATATGCTGGGCTTCAGTCTCAGTCAAGGGTGTGAAATGGTAATTTGGGATTTTCCAATTTTGAATGATAATTTCAGCATTACGACGGCTTAATAAAACAATAAATCATTAGAGAAAATTCGGCAGAGTAACAACGCTATTTGGGATTTTCCTATGTCATTTGGACGAAGTTTCCCCTAATATGGGATATCCGATCTTTACATGCAAACTCTTTTTCACATATTAAAGCATTTTATTGAAAAAAAAGTAAGATAGTAAAGCAGCTCTAGTGGCTCATTACTTAAGCATGCATTGTTTAATGAATAAAGAATAATCGTAAAAATTTTAAGGCTTAGAGCCAATACCCTCAGTTACCTTTTCGTTGTTCCCGGATGACGTGAGAGCCGGTACAGGACCGAGTTTGTCGAGATTTGATGGAAAACTTTAAGAAAAGATGAAAAAGAAAACGATGTAAGTAATTTGGGAGTGTTTTGACTCGAGTTGTGGATATAATCACAAGTAAAGCTGATTTAGAACGAGTTTTATCGAGTTTAAGTCGAGAATTTCGGTGGAAAACTTGACTTAAATCGAAGCTCGAGAGATTTTGGTTGGAGAAATTTGAATTCGGCAGAGTTTTGACGCGTTTGGAAGTGAAAACTGACGAACTTTACTTTGAGGCGAATCGGGATTCGAACATTGCTTGAAATGGAAGTGAAACACTTCCTTATATAGGAAATGGTTAATTAATCCGCGGGCTAATTACCTAGCTAGGAGTAGCCCCCTAGCTTCCCGGGAAAAGGGGGAGGCTACCCCCTAGGTAATTAGCTCGCGGGCTAATTATGGGGGCAGAATCCCCCGAATCTGGGGAGCCTAAGGGGTAGGTCGAGGCCCGGTTTGATCCAGCTTTTATTTTTTGCGAATTTTTGATCCGTTTCGAGAAATTGGACCTTTGAAATGTGACTTTTCGGATTATTATTTGGTGGATAAATACGACAACTCGGCTCCGCGTGGCTCATGTCATTCCCGTGATTCGTAGTCGGTAAATTTTCTCATCGGGTTGAGCGGACAATGCTAACAGGGCTTATGTGAGAATACATGGCACAACTGATCGATAGTTATTGCCGCTATCCTGATGAGCCTTTAGCAAAGCGAAACCCGTGCATGTGTGCGAGGGAAAAAGCTGGTCGCGGGGTCATGCTGGAGAACCTCGGAGAGTCAAGTTTAGAATACACTTTAGCAGCACCATCTTGCCTATTAGACCAATAAAACTTTGGTCCCACACACTTAAGTTCCTCCATACAAGCTCCAGGGATTCAATCATTATAATTAGCCGTATCACTACTATGAACAGGTTAGCCACCTAACTTGCCATAAAAAAAAGTAGAGTTGAAATCCTCTTTAAAAAGCCAAGGATCATTGGACACAACATATAGAAATTGCTCTTAAAGAGGCAATCATTTCCCTATAGTACTGATCCCATAAGCAATAGTAAAATAAAAAAGAATATCAATCCCCACAACCTTAACTATACAGTTAACTATCTAAGAAGAAACAATAAGAATAGAAACATCGAACACATCCTTACACCATAAAAGCAAAATACGACCACCATCATGAAAATCCAAATTTATGAAATAACTCCAACCATAAAAAAAACTTATTAATAAAGACCTCAACATAATTATTATTCAACTTAGTTTCTAAAAGAGTACACATCTCTATTTTATTCAAGGAGAAAATCTCCTTAACAAGTCTTCAC
>CAOJBI010488422.1:0-10747 GCA_948277035.1 Euphorbia corollata
ATTCCAAAAACAAAACAAAATAATTCCAGTTTCATTTAGACAAGGTAGTAGAATGGAACCATTTTGGCTACATGGGACTAGTTAAACCTGACCTGACCAATAGCGGTGAGGCCAGGAGGACCCCAAGTGGAGTTGGTTTTGCTTTACTTACACCCTGTTTTCTAAAATAGATGGCAGAGTTGTAACTTAAATTTACAAAGGATTTTCATTTTCCGACAGTTGGGATAGGACTTTAGTACGACCCTCCTTCCTCTCCCACTGCCCCTACTGACCAATCCATTTAGTTTGTTTTGGCAACTTATTATATCATTGCAAAACTGCGAAATCATCTCTATAAGGTAGGCTAATATGATTCTCAATATTTTTGATGATGATGATGTTTCTCTTAACCAAAATGCATCAATTCCTAGTAAATAGGTTGCATATAGCATTACTTTTGAAATGATCACTATCTAAATCGTAAAATATTAGATAGTACGAGGTCACAAGTTCTTAAATACTGGATATGTCATTGTACGAGAAGATAGAACTGCTTTTATGTGTCCTGTAATGAAAATGTGGACTTTGTGGTACATTTTTACTTGCAAGATTTCTCATTAAAATGTTGTTTTGGCTCTTGGAAACAGGTGGGATGTTTCTCATCACAGATTATGTTTATTGACTTTTATTTTATAAATAAGTTAAAAACTCATTAAAATAAAAACTATACAGTACTTTTGTTTTTTAATTTAAAAATTAAAAATACATAATGAGAAACCCTAGGACGATAGAATAATAATTTTGTAACAAATGTGTAGAAATAAAGTTAAAATATTTTTCAAAATAAAAAAAAAGACAATGAAATAGCTGGGGCAATGTGGAAACAACTTGGGGCTAACCATTGGCCTAACCATGTATCCATTCCATCCTTGGTATACCATCATCAAAGTACCAACCGACAAGATCTGAATTATCATTTCAATAACGTGAAATGCATCAACACCCCCTTAACTAGTATATAAACATTAATTTACTTTTTGAATTCTTATAAATTTCAAATAACTCCTTGAACTTTCAAAAAAGTTTCAAATAATGCCTTAACTTGCCAAAAGTGAACCGACTTGTCCCTAAATACCATATGTCAGACTTTGTTTGATTTGATTTTTCAAATATGTTACTTTTCAATGTCTAACAAAAAGCTGAAATGTGACATTGAAATGATAAATAGGTTCACTTTTTAAAAGTTAAAAAACAATGTAAGGAAAAGTGGGTCTTTCCGGTGATACCATTTAAGATTAAAATCATTTCCATCCTAATAACATTCAAATTCACTTTTCTACTCACATTAGTTTCCATTTATTTAATATACATCACCGATGAAAATGACTAATTAATGCATACTGAATTAAATAGCAAAAATAGTATGTTGTCATACTTAACTTACAACTATTCATATTAATTTTCTAAGCTTAATATAAGGTAATGTTCTCTTGGATTACAATTCAATTAAGTTAAGTTCAGTTAAATTCAATTCAGTTAAGTTCAACTATGTGTAGTTATAAATTTACACTGAAATAAGTTCAGTTCAGTTAAGTTCAGTTTAATTCAATTAAGTTCAGTTCAGTTAAGTTTAGCTCAGTTCAGATTTCAGAAGTGGAAAGAGAACATGGCCTAAATGCACAACTTAATAATAATTGCTTATTGCCCACGTGATAAGGACAATGATAAAAGAGTGGATTTGTATTGAAATGACATGTTTGGTATATTTTAAAAGCTTAATGCACCTGGAGCCCCTTAACTTGTCCACGAACACCATTTCTTCACATGAATTTTTTAAAACACAAAATAACCCCTTTAACTTGTAAAAAATGCATCAGTTTACCTTCTTAATGCTATGTATCAGATTATGGTTGGTTGACTAATAAAAAATGTCATTTTCCTGATATTTCTAACTCCAACTAAAATCTGACTTGTGATATTAATAGGACAAATAGGTGCACTTTTTTCATGTTCGGTGGTTATTTGAAACTTTTAAAAGTTTGGGAAGATGGTATTTAGGGACAAGTTCAGGACTCCCAACCTATATTAATCAATCACTAGGTGGTTAAGTTAATAAAATTCGTTAACAAAAGTTAAAGGGTAGAAATGAAAAATTGTAATTTCATCAACACATTTCATTCTATCTCCGCAATCCAATTTTTTCAAATTGCTAACCTCATTAACATGTATTAACAACTGTAATTTCTTATATTCGAGAAATGTAATTGAGAATTAAAGATTATCACTGTAATACAAATAGAAAAATTTACAAAATTGAGCAGAATTTTTTCAAACTTTATGGATTCAATTAATAGAGATGAACATGGTGATGTGAATGGAGGAATATACAAAATTATTATTTGTTTGAGATTCTATGGATTTTTTTAAAAAAAAATTATAAGTTTCTTTAAAGAATAATAGAAACTTTTTGACACAAGTTGAAACTTTGATTGATTTGGTTCGAATCTAACCATGTGGTGTGCGTGTAACACAACTGTTTAGGTATGACTGGTTTTGATTGTGTTGGGGGGATTAATGACCTTTTTGCTAGGTTTAGAGGCTTCTTAGTAACAAATAAAAAGTTGAGCTTGAACTTATTGTACAAGGGGTTGCAAAAGCATTTAGAGTGTGTTTGGAAATAAATTCCTCAAGAAAATGAAAAGAATTAATTGAATTCACTTTACTGAATTGATTTTTCAAATTTCTTTGTTTGGAAACTTCATCTATATTAAAGAATTCAATTAATTGTTAATTAATATATTTAACATTGTTTCAAAATAATTTATATCAAGTATTTTGATTCGTTAAAGTAAAAGTATGTGAAATGGTAGAGTAGAAAATTTATATTCAAAGGGATAACTTAAATGAATTCCTTTAAAATCTTACAACCTTTTGCAAGATTTCTAATCTTTATATCAATTCAAATCTTGGCATGATTTGAATTCTATCAATATTTTTTTTTATTTCAAACAAGGAAATTTGACAAAGTGAATTCAATTATTCCTTCCAAATGAACATTTCCAAACACACCATCTTTTTTTTTTATAATATTTACAAGTATCTTTGAGATATTCTTGTTCGGGGTTTAATCACCGTAAAAGCTCCTCACCCCTCCTCACCCCTCCCAACACATCATCTTAATATATTGTTTAACAAATCTTTGACCGAATTCATTGGAACATAAAAATGTTCCTATTTATTACTCTAAAAGTTGACAAATTAACAAATACAACAACAACAATAACCAAGCCTTAATCCCACACTAGGTGGGGTCGGCTATATGGATCTTTTGACGCCATTAAGCTCTATCAAATGCTAATTGCTCATTAATATTTAACAAGCGCGTATCTTTCGAAATAGTTTCCTTCCATGTAATCTTAACAAATTAACAAATAGTTAAAAAAAAAAAAAAAGCCCTATCTATTTCTTATATCATTTTAGTTTGAAACTTGAATCAATAATCAGGCAGAGCAATTCACAGCTGTAAGTGGTTTTATGCCCATGCTGTTGTTGATGCTGCGTTATCACCTCTAAGGCTCTAACTTTCTACTATTTAATTTTTGCCTTTTATCAAATACTAATCATGACTCTAGCATGATTACTACTTTTGGCTCAACATGATCAACGATTGATTTGCTTAATAATTCATTTTCAGACCCAATGTTTATCTATATCAATCAAACACATGGGGTTACTTTAAACTAAGCTATTTAATTATGAGTCCACATTCAATAATATAATGTTAGATCAAACATTATAGTCTCTTTTAATCAAAACCTAATCTTGATATAATTCTGCTTCTACTTCTTTCTGCTATGATTGCCACCATATATAATATAGCAGAACCCAGCACAGTAGCACAGAAGCAACACTACAATATGTGTTCTAACATTTACAATCTCTTTGTTTTACTTTCCTTCATTTTCCTTTCTCCTCATTTGATCCGATTTAGCCATGCTAATCACCATGCAGTTTCCGAACATGTATGCGCTAAAGTTCACGATCCTAAATCATGCGCACTTCACATATCAGAAGTCCTCGCAGACAATCAAATCTACAATGGCTTCGATATGCTGAAATCTTTCTTCACAAAATCCATCCCACAGATGCAAATGGCACTAGAAGCCGCCACAAACACGTCCCTCAAATTCCGAAACAATAACCGCGAAACCGGAGCTACAGCCGATTGTATGAAGCTAATGGACATGTCAATTGACCGAACCGATTCCACGCTAGCCGCGATAGCTAACTGGAGAAGTCAGTCAGATTATGACGATGCTCATACATGGCTCAGCGGCATACTCACTAACCATGTTACATGCTTAGACGGGCTAGCTAGTCACAATGACACGGTCGAGCTATCGCCCATGAAAGAATTGGTTCAAGAGTTGATATCGAGAACAAGAACATCTCTGGCTGTTCTCGTTAGTGTTTCGGCACCCGATCATAAGGATGTTATCCAACAGCCATTAAGCGGTGGATTTCCATCTTGGATCTCGGCCAAAGACCGAAAACTACTGGGTAGTTCGTTGAACAAGCTTCGGGTGAATGCAGTGGTTGGCGCTGAAAACGGATGTGGGGACTACGGGACAATCCAAGCAGCGGTTGACGCAGCCCCGGATAACAGTAACAGTCGATATGTGATATATGTGAAGAGAGGGATTTACGAGGAGCATGTAGTAGTTTGGAAGAAGAAGAAGAATATAATGATTATTGGGGACGGTATGCACTCCACTGTCATTACCGGTAGCCTCAATGTGGTGGATGGAACATCAACCTTTGACTGCGCTACTCTAAGTAACAATCTTTCCTACATTTCTACTCTATAACCTATTCTATTTAGGGCCTGTTTGGGATTACTTTTCCACATGTTGTTCTGAAAAGCTTTACTCACAACCTTTTCGTAGAAAATCATATTTTGATCATGAACAAAAGATTTTGACTATTAACACTAATTAATTAGAATCTGTTTGCTATTGATTTTCCAAGGTCAAAATTTGTTGTCACATGAAAAGTTTAGATAGAGATTTTCATAAGAGCAGCATGGGAAAGCAATCACAAACTGGCCTTTAGTCATTTCCATTAATTTGACAACATCTTTTGTTTCGAACTGCAGCTGTTGAAGGGGATGGATTTATTCTACAAGACATGTGGGTTCAAAACACAGCAGGACCCCAAAAACACCAAGCAGTGGCGATTCGGGTGAGTGCTGACAAATCAGTGATACACCGATGTCAACTTGATGGATACGAAGACACCCTTTACGCACATAGGGACAGACAGTTCTATAGAGACTGCTTGATATGGGGAACCGTGGATTTCATCTTTGGTGACGCAGCAGTAGTACTCCAGAACTGCCAAATTGTAGCTAAAAAGCCAATGGATTTTCAGCAAAACGAGGTCACAGCACAAGGCCGAATAGACCCCAATCAAAACTCGGGTACTTCAATCCAGTTCTGCGATATTCTTCCCAGCGATGACCTTGTACCAGTACAGAATAAGATCCCTTCATATCTCGGAAGGCCATGGAAAGAGTACTCGAGGGTAGTAGTTATGCAATCTTACATCGAATCGCATATCGATCCTGCTGGTTGGGATAGGTGGAATCATCAGGATTTTGCATTGGATACTTTGTATTATGGGGAGTATTCGAATACAGGGCCAGGTTCAGATACTAGTTTAAGAGTGACATGGCCTGGATATCATGTTATTACAGACTCACTCGAAGCAAACAAATTTACAGTGGCAGAGTTGATTCATGGAAATGCGTGGCTGGGTTCCACTTCAGTTCCTTATACTGAAGGTCTTTGATATATAAATAGAAAAGCTCGTACCGCCTAGCCGATATTTGTTTTAAAAATTATGTATGTGTTGTTTCTAATAATCTAGTAATAAAATGTATGTTTCAAGAGCTCTTGTACTCAACAAGAGCATGTTGTATACTTTCTGTAACACCTATAAATTAAGAGCATCTTCAAGAAACTAAGCCTGTTAAAGCCTATTTCAATGAATTCGAGGGAATCGAAACCATTTGGTTCACCATAAGATGATAAAACACTTGTGATCAGATGATGAACAGATCATTCGAAAAGGAATCAAATCTGCCATTATGTGTCCTCAAGAACACGCATCCAAACCCTAAATAAGCATTCAAACTTGCAAATTGAGTTGGATTTTCGCCCCTCTAGATCTCAAAGATGCAGCATAGCATTTATTCCTGATATTGTTTCAAACGTCAGCCTTTCCTATTCTTAATTGTTCTTAATCAGTTTGTTTGTGAAATATACTGCCTATCTATTTCCCTTCAATCATCAATTAATCAGTTCCTATATCAGTTTCTTTGTGTTCTATGATTAAGGCAATGTTCTTTTGGACTACAATTCAATTAAGTTCAATTCAGTTAAGTTAAAGTTCATTTAAGTTAAGGTACTTGTAGTTATAAATTTACACAAGTTCAGTTAAGTAAGTTCAACTTAGCTTTCAACGGGGCCTAACTCTATCACTGCCAAAAAAATTCACAACATAACTTGAGCATTCACATAAATTTAAGAAAGAACATTAATACAAAATGAAATTGGTAAGAGATAGCTGAATACCTCATTATGAATCTTCGATGAATACAAGGATGCGTAACTTTGCCAAAATACCTCGATTTTGACTAGTTCTCCTGTTTTAAGGTTTTCTTTTTTCCTGTTTTCAGTTTTTCACGCTATTATCTCGTTCCTTTTTTTCGCAAATAATCAACGGCTGTGATCAAGCGACAGAGTTGCATAGGGGTGTGCAAACGGTTCGGTAACCGAATTTCCGAATCAAATCAAACCGAATTATAAATTTGATTCGGTAATTTTAAAAATTCGGTTTGGTTTGGTTTGGTTTGGTTTATAATTTATTGAGTTTTTCGATTTTCGGTTTGGTTCGGTTTTAATGTGAAAAAAACCACGATAACTGAACCGAACCGAAATTTTGTATATATATAAATTCTATGTTAATTATTTCCCTCGGGCATCGGCCCATGAACCTCCTCTCTAGGCCTTATCTGATATCTCTCCTACTCTCACTAAATTCAACCTAAATCCTAAATCCCCTCAGTCTCACAATCCGCCACTCATCATCTAAGTTCATCAAGTCATCATTCATCGCATCTCAGTTTGTCTTAACCAATTGAACCCTGTCGACTAAAGTTCGGTCTCATCTCAACTGAACTCCGTCGACTCAACTGAACTCCCGTCGTCTTACCCAACTAAACTCCGGTAACTACCATCCTGGTTATGTTTCTCTTGTATTACAATAGCAATATGTACCTCTCTTGGTTCCATTATGTCGAAAAAATGTAGATCTGACAAATTTTCATTAATCAGTTTCGTCGATTTGTGATTTGCAGCACTAGTATTCACATTTGCTGTTTTTTTTCGTTTAAGAAATGGAGAAGAAACTTGGAATATTTAACATGCAAATTGAAGAATTGTTATTTCGAAGTCGTTGATGCAAGTCTTAGATTGGGGTCTTTCTTTTTTCATGTAAGTGCTTATTATTAGAAATTTCAGCATCCATCGAGTTAATGCTTCCTATATCTTAAATAGTTGTATTAATGGAATTTGGTTTTTTATGTTTATAACTTCGGTTCAATTCGGTTTTTTATTAAACCGAATTTTTATAAGGAGTGTTTGGCAAGACAGTAAAAAAATAGTTGCTTGCAAGACAGCAAAATAGTTACTTTAAAATGATCAGCAACAGTAAACAACAACCATAACAACAATGCGAACAGCAGTGTCAAATGGAGATTATCCATGTATTTTGAAAAGTTATTTACATATAATTCATTGGCATTGTCATATTACAACCTCCCTATATCTCATATTATGTGTTTTTCTATTAAAATTATTGACATAATAGGTATTTGTTGGTACATTTATTTTTATTTTATTAGCATTACAAGGTCTGTAATTATCGAAAATACTTTTAGTAAATAATAACCATTTTTATATATTTTTTGGAATAATTGCACGTGATAATATTAAAAGAAAACATTTTCTAAGCCATTTTAATCCATAACATTTTAAGATTTAATGTATAAAACTAATTTTTGTTCATAAACATATATTATGTTAAGAAATTTAATACAAAAATGGATGATACAAAATATATGAAGGTTATAGAATGACAAAGACAAAACACATGGAGGTCTACATAATTTTTCAAAACACAATAAGACACGTATTTGATAAAAAAAAAATTACTAAACCAACAGTCAAAATAATTAATCTAGCCAAATTTGATGGTTATTTTAATTTTTATTGATTAGCTTTATATGTATATATTATATAAAAAGATGACTCTATTTTGGAAAGTTAGATTGTGTATTGGAAAAAAGTATAAGTATGATATTAAAGATTAATAAATTTGGGGCTAGGCAATGGAATTAACGGCCTCAACTGTAGCATCGGTAATGAATCTCCTGTGCTTATCATATTTGATTTTCTGTCCCCTTTTAATGTCCCATTCAATTAAAAGAAAAGTTAAAAAATTATTAAATTGAAAATAAAAAAATTAAAATTGACACATGACAGTTTATAAATGAGAAACAAGATAAATAGATAGAGAAATGAGGACATGTGATTTAAATTCTTAGGATCGGGTCAGTTTTTGTCTCTTTACAATTTCATTTTTCACAGATTTTTCATTAAATCGGAAAAGAACGATGAAAATTTATTAATTCAAAGTTGCAAGAAGTGACGGAGGTAAAATGCACCAGTCAAATTTTTCTAGCGAAAGGAAGGAGACCCTTCGCCAATAAATGTGTTCAACATACTCTTCCAACGCTACATTTTGAAGAAGCTTATACATTCAATCTTTGTACTGTATTAAAGACACCTTCAAAAAAGGGATCTGTGGTTTGGATCATTTTCAAAACGGGTCTTGGATTGACTATTATGGATCTCAAACGTGGCAAGGGGTAATTTGGGACACTTAAAATCCAATACAAGACCCATTTTGAAAATGACCAAAACCACATGTCCTTTTTTGAAGTTTACCCAAAAATATACATATAAATTATCTAGAACTCAACTCGTTGTTTTGTTATAATTAGAACTCAACTTATTAGAGTTTCACTAGTTATCAACATCTAGGGAAAATATTAACATGTGAATCTTTCTTTATATTTTGTAAAGGTTTAATGTATTTTCAGATACCTGAATTTATCTTATAAACCTAATATTTCCCTAAATTTTCAAAGTACACCACTATTACTTTGTTCCTTTAATGTCACGTGTCAACTTCTGATTAGAGAGACAAAATCAGAAAAGTGACATTTTCGAAAAGTCAAACCAACTCAGAGCTGACACATGATGTTCAAGGAGTAAACTGATGCACCATTTTAAAGTTTATAAGACTACGAGATTACTTTAAAATTTCAGGGAAAATAAATTTTTTAGGATAAGTTCAAGAACCTGAAGATGTATTAAGGTCCTATTCTCTTGGACTACAATTCAATCAAGTTAAAGTTAAGTTAAGTTCAGCTTTGTATAGTTATAAATTTACACTGAAATAAGTTAAGTTTTGTTAAGTTCAATCAAACTAAATTGAGTTCAGTTAAGTTAAGTCAAGTTTAATTTGGTTGAGGACAAATATAATGATTGTTTTTACAAAAATCGAAATAGCTTTTTTTTTTTGAGAAAAGTGGGCGGCACCACTGAAAAATTAATCACCAAGAACTAAAGAAACAAAAGTGGGAGGTACATTGCACCATTCCCCACAGTTCGGGAAGGAACGGGAAGCCTGAGCTAACTTATGGGCTACACCATTCGCCGAACGAGAAATATGAACAATAAAATTATTGTCAGATATCTCTTGCAAAAGAGATTTACATTCAAAAGTACTAAAAGGGGATCTATCCATCACTTGAGCATTTGAAATAGCATTGACTGCATTAAGACAATCTGATTCAATAAGAACCCTTGACCAATGTTTCAGTTTTATCCAATTCAAAGCTTCACGAATCCCCAGCAACTCCGCAAGAGCCGGATCAAAAGAGCCCACAAGACGTTGAATCTTAGCTGCAATAAAATTGGAATTGCTATTTCTAACAATCATACCAACACCCGTCCACAATTCATCCGTATTGGTAGCAATGTCCACATTTAATTTAAGCCAAGATAAAGGGGGAGCTGTCCAGATTGGAGGTGGCCTACTGCTGGTCCCATCCCGAGATCTATCAACCGAGCATCCAACGACAGAAGCCCAA
Source organism: Euphorbia corollata (assembly GCA_948277035.1). NCBI lineage: Eukaryota > Viridiplantae > Streptophyta > Magnoliopsida > Malpighiales > Euphorbiaceae > Euphorbia > Euphorbia corollata. The sequence goes on from CAOJBI010488422.1 coordinate 10,262, forward strand.
ACGCTGCTCATAAATTCAGCTCTCTTGAGACACCCATGAGCATTTGGAACTTTATTGTGCCAAATGACAGAATTTCTCTCCTCCCAAATAGTCCAACAAATATAGGCAAACAACCTTGCCTCCGCCTCATTACAGTTAGACAACACACACCTACTCCATTCAAAGAAATTATCGTCAGACCGCCATAAATGGCCCAGGCAAGATTTAAGCCAAATCAGCCGAGAGAAGTTACATTTAAGGAAAATGTGATCTGTCGTCTCAACTTCACCATTACAACAAACGCAACTAGGACTGATATCGATCCCGCGGTGAATTAACATGGACTTACAAGGAATAGAACCCGAGACAATTCTCCATAAAAGGTTTCTGACTTTTGGGGCTGCTTGAATAGCCCAAAGATTTTTGAAAAAAATCATGGTATCCGTATTAATGTGATTGGAAAGAGGAGCCACCATAGCTTTGTAAGCGCTTTTAACCGTGAATGTG
>CAOJBI010488427.1:0-11188 GCA_948277035.1 Euphorbia corollata
CAAAATTTAAAATATGAAGGAAAACAAAAATAGTTTGCCCCGTTAAAAGCAAAAATATTTTCTCTTAAAAGGGGATTTGTTTTTTTTCCCCAAATTATTATTCCTTGTTTTTCATAAACTTCTCATGTTTGCAAAGGTATATCAATTGAGTTAGACTTAATTGGTACTGATTAATGTTAAATAAAGTAACGGTTTTATTTTATGAAACATTAAACAGTTGTGAGATTTCGAGTTTAAGAAACTCAATAAACAAACAATTTTATAATACACTTACACGATGTTGTAAATAATAATAATAATAATAAATCAAACCGGTAATTTGATAATTACAAACTCCACAAATTAAACAAACAATAAATCACCCCATAGAATTCGACAAACCAAAAAAAAAAAAAAAAAAAAAAAAGAGGAATTGTACATAAGTCATGTGTAATAGCAAATAAGAAAATGAAGGGAATTACTAGACATAACGAGCAAGAGTGACAGAAAGATCAACAAAAATGCCAAAGAGAAGAATGAATAATCCAGTAAAATTCATCAAACGATTTTGACGAGTGTGCCCTTGGCCCAAAAATGTAGATTTCTCCATTAACCCAGTCAATGCTGCACATATTGCCATATATAAAAGTGCCCTTCCTCCACATATATGCCATGGCAGCATTTTTCTTCTTGTTTCTGCTTCTGATGTTACCATAAACGTGAACAATCCAAATAACCACTGCATAATCATAACCATAATCATAATCATAATTGTTTTTTTCCATTAATTACAAGTATAATATTATGTAAACCCCTTGTACTCGGCTTCAATCGACTGCTACAGCCATCAACTTACAATTATTACTACTATTCCGTGAACTTTAAAAAATATACATCAATCAACTTCTCCTTCTTGTTGACGTGACGCTTGAAAGTAGAAAAACTGGGACTTGTAAATATGATTGGTTTGAGTAATGTTCAAAACTTGACATGTGGAGACATATTTTAAGGGAAAACTTAAAAAACATGACATGTGGTTTCAATTATTATCAAAACGAGGACTTTCATAATTTGGAATACTTATTATCACCTATTATCCACCGAAAACTCAACCAATTACAAGCAAGTCCTCGTTTTGATAATAAGTGAAACCACAGGTCAAGTCATATTTTAACAGTGCAGTGTATGCCACATGTTAGAATATTAGTGGTTTGACTTTTCAACATTATACACATGTCAGAGCATGTACACATTGATGCTCCAACAGTCCAACTAGTACTGTCTGGTTTAATTGGACTTGTGGTGCACAAGGGGTTATTAGGGACAATTGTAAGTTGATGGCAGCAATAGGCATTTAGCGAAGAATACAGAAAACAACCTATGTATTTAGATTGTAAAAAGTAATTTCAAAGAAAGAATATGTACCTGCAAACAAAACAAGCAAAAAGTGGTTAAACCAATCCAAGAATGGAGGCTATACATATCTTCTGCATTGACCATATCATGGAACTTGAAAACTGCAGCAATCCCAACAATCCCACAGGCTATTGCCACCAAATGAAGTACCATGTGTATCACTTTTTGTGCTTGGTGTGATGCTGGCACTGCCTTGTACACCATCATAGCTGCATCCATCATGAAAGTTCAGCAGGCCAGTAATCGTTTATGGTCAAGTTCACAAAGTTGCACGTGAATCGATAGATTTATTTTGCCCATATACATACATCAGCTATACCGCTTAATATTCTTATTTATTTGTTCATTCAGCTAAGAATCACAACGGGTAAGTAGTCTGGTGCACGAATTATTCTGCTCTCACATAGGGTATGAGGAAATACTAATGCACACGTTAGTGGTGGATTTCATGGGTTGCATTTGTAACCTACTGATCACACAGAGACAACTCTATCATTGCTTCGAAACTCTCTAGTTCAACATAATTTACATTTCAATAAAAAAACACAAAAAAATTTCATATCCACAATACCTTCACCAACAAGAAAGATGAATCCACAAAACATCATAAATGGATGAACCTGTATTAAAAATAAAAATAAATAAAGAACATAATTATATATATAAATATATACGCACACCATTGAATATACATATAATTAAGTTATAAGAATTTTGTTTATAAACAGAAGGTTTAATGTATCGGGAGGTGTCTCAAGTTGTCCTAGAAAACCCGTTAAACCCCTCCCCTATCTAAACTTTCCAAGTGACCCCATAGCTACTTCGATTATCAAAAAGTTGACCACTTTGCTCCATTAATGCCATATGTCAACTTGAAATTTCACTTTGAAAGTTTAGGACGGTAGCTTTTTTCGAACAACTTGAAACACCTAATGATGCATTAGTCCTAAATGAAACTAGAATTTGTAACAAGTTGCAATTGTAACTTCAAAATTGTAAATATTATTCATTAGTCAAAACATAATTGGCAAATTCAACCTTCCTAATAACATTGGGGATATCTCTTGAACCTTAATTGGAATCAAAAGGAAAAAAAAAACAACTCTTTATATTAGAATAAAAAAAACTTACATTGAAAACACGTTCAGCATTGTAAGAACCATACTCAATTCCGCCGCGATAATGCAACAACCAAACAAGCATTAGAACAAAGGCCAATACACCGAAGACGGAAGCAGCCGCTGTTAAACGAGACGCGGATCGCTTGTATCGATATGTCACTCCTACATCCATTTTGTTTCTCTCCTTGAATCATCAAGTGTTCAATTTTCAACTCACATTATCATATATATAGAACAATAAAACCTGGATCATTGAATTGCTTGTTTCTTGGTTTTGGTATATATGTTATGAATATGTAAGCAAACTTCATTCTTTAGTAAAGTATCTTCCAACTAATTTTATATAATTGTACCAATCAAAATTTGGGAATTTCTTTTTATGTTCACAACTAGTTGATATATTAATAAATGCCTAATTTGCTCTTTTCTGCTTATAAAGTTTTGTTTTATTCTTTATCGAGGAATATAATCTACCGAAACTCTATTTATACATTTCTAGGAATTACTTGTCAATAAGTTCTTCTTTTATCCGAATAAGTAGCCAAGCGATACTTAATAATGGTGCCTATCGACTAGGACTAACCTCCAACCAAATTAAAAATCGATGTGATCTTCAAATATAATTGCATTTTATTTTGGATGAATATACGGAAAAGGTTCAAAAAAAATTTTTGTTTGTTTACATTTTAGAAGTTAATGTTGAAAAGATAAAAACGAACATTAATTAATGTTATCTCAAAGACGTTTATTAAATGTATGGAATGTCATATGTTCAATTCTTGATTTTCTTAAATTGTTAATTTTTATTATACTTTTTTGTACTGAATGCCGAATTTTATTAATTTCTTTTTCATTTTGCATAGAACGTTTATAAATTAAAATATATCAAATATTTTAAAAATTAATATTTAATTTTATATGTAGAAAACTGAATTTTGATATTGAATATATTTTTTATTCAAAGAGGTAACGAGCTTTATATGGTTAGACAAACGTAATTCCAACTTAGTAGATTAAACTTTTTTTCTGGGAAATAACAGTGTTAATATTTTCCAGAGTAAATGTAATTATTTAAAGATGTTATTAACATGATATATCAACTTATACCGAAATTATATACATTGATATAGTGATGTTATCGATTGTCGTATTATGGCTATTTTGTCAATGAATTTTTTTATAATGTAAAATTCCTGATTGGAAAATAAACTTGAAAATTGAATAGTGATTATTTTGTCAATGAATTTTTTTTATAATGTAAAATTCCTGATTGGAAAATTTATAATGTAAAATTCCTGATTATTCTTATTGAAAAAAGTCTGCAAATTAAATACCAAAAGAATAAAAATCGATAGGTTGTTAACTGTTAAGGCCTTAAACTATGTTCTTTGCGTGAACTCTACTAGAATGTGCGATAATTTGAACGAATGTATAAATCATTTTTTTGTTTTATTTAATAATCATTCATATGCTATATGGGCTCGTTTGGTTGGCGGAATGGCTATTCCGCGGAATAGGAGATAAACGAATGAAAAAATATTAGAATTGGTAGAGCATTTGTAGAGAATCCTTAAAACGGATGGAATAGCTATTCCTAGCTATCATACATGTCATGGAATAGCTATTCCTCCTCTCGGTAAGGAATAGCTATTCCATGAAATGTATGATAGTTAGGAATAACTATTCCATCCGTTTTAAGGATTTTATGTAATACTCTACATTTTTCCATTCATTTTTCTCCTATTTCACGGAATAGTCATTCCGCCAACCAAACGAGTCCTATGAGTTTGGTATTCCTTTTCACCGTGATTCACTTAAAGAAAAATTAATCTCAAATGTGTGGTCTAGTGGTCTGTCGATCATTCGTATATTATATGAGTTTGGTATTGTTTTTCACTATACGAAAAACTATTATTGCCATCTTTTCTCTCAAAAAATAATTATGATTTAATGATAGAAACTAATTCATACTTAAGCATCTACCAAGAATCGAACCTAGGGATGATGTGTATGGAGCAGGACCGTCCCGGAGAATTTCGGAACCCTGAGCAAAGGTGAAATATGAATCCAATGAGAATGAAAGTATGTTAAAAAAAATTCAGCTCATGATATTTCGTTAATAACAACAAAAAAATTATTAAACATTGATATGTATTTTTATGCTTACAATATTATGAGTTAAAATTTCTTATTATTTTGTGCATATTTACTAAGCGAATTAATGTTAAGCATTGAATTAGTATATATTTTGAAATATCAATAAGCAATATTAAAATCGAAATTGTGACTTTTAATAAATTTCTTATTATTTTGTGCATATTTACTAAGCGAATTAGCGAATTTCAATCAAATTTTCATTGAAAAAAATTTATTAAAAGTCACAATTTCGATTTTAATATTGCTTATTGATATTTCAAAATATATACTAATTCAATGCTTAACATTTATCTAGTAAAATGCATGAATTAAGATATGGTACAAGGATCCAAAACATCTAATAATACAATTAAACCAGTATTCATTTCTTAATACAATACCATCTATCAAATTTTTATATTCGATTAAAAATTGTAGTTAAAAAAGTGAAATAAAAATTGAAGAAAAAAGTAGTATGCTTAGCAATTACCCAGACCTTATATAAGATTAAGCTAATAAAACATTGAAGGAAAAAACTTAGGTACATATTAGATCATTAGTAACAGATATATTAAATATTAATGAGGGACGAATGTCACTCTCGCTTGTTTCTTCCTGTCCCCTCAATTTTTCAAAAAAAAAAAAATTAAAACTCATTGTTAATTTTGTTTTTTTTTAAATCTGAGAGATGTTAATAATAATAAAAGACTATCAAAGAATAAACTACGTGGAAGATTTTTCTTATTTCTCTGCAACTGTATAAACCTTGTCTCTTCTTTTAACTATCTTGTATTCCTTAGTATATAGTGATGCAAACTTGTTAGCGCGTAATATTGTTCGTGCAGCTTTTCTTGACGAGGTAACATGGATTTGGTTAATTGAACCTCCTCATTATGTAATCTCCTTCCTTAATATATTTCCTTTTCCTTACAAAGAAAAGAATATAATCTTATTTTTATTGAGATAAAAATAAGTAAAATCTTATTTTTGTTATTATATCACAGACATGGTTTGTAAAGAACACAAAATGTATTTTGAAGTATTTTTACTAGATTATTTAGTTTAAGGCTTTAGCATAAAAAGTAGAAGTTGAAAAAATCAGCCTGGGGATTTGAACACTGTCAATGCTCCATCTATGTTACCAACTTATATATGTATATATATTATGACTGGCCCAAGTATTATGACTCGCCCAAGTATGAAGCGATATATATATATATATATATATATATACACACACACACATGCCCGTACTATACCCGAACTATAATGAGGTTCCAGTTGCTCCACTTGCTTCCCCTAATGACCGATCCATAAATTATAAAGCAACCTTAAATATTAGGATCAGTCATTTTACCCTTTGAAGTACTTGCAAATAGGTGATCGGGAATTAATTTAGATGTTGATATTACTCGAAAGTGTCATCCATGATTAAAATCCATCCAGAACGAGTTCATGATTAAAAAAATAATGTGAAATGAAACATCAAGCTCAAACTCCTCCTCACTTAACTTCTAAATGATAGAAATTAAAGAAAAGTATCAACTACTTATAAACCTTGGCGCATGTGAACTTATAACCAAACAAGGATTACGTTATGGGCCAGATCCACAATAACAAAACTGGGAGCTAAGCTAATGGACGATGTAAAGATCCAACATCTTTTTATCAAGCCAATGGACGATGTTATTATTTCTTCTAATTTGTTAATGCGAAATTCCATATGTTGGCCCTAAACATATATATTTGACTATATTAGAAACTTCTATTTTGATTCTAAAAATATACTTCTAGTTATAAATTTATATAATTCATTTCAATATACATATAACATAATATAATTCTCATTTTTCTTTTTTTTATCAAAATATTTTGTTGATTCTTTGATTATGTTTGGAACCTTAATTTTTTATGAGTTCAATCCTATTTGATTTATTTTTAATGTGTAGAAAATTTACAAATCTTTTTTATAGAATGAAGGGTAAACAATTATAAGATTCTTATGTTTTAACTAAATACACATTTTAGAAAAATAATTTATACCTTCTTGCATTTTTCTCTTAATCATATCATGACCTCCTTATATATTTTATTATCTGTTATTTATCAAAATATTTTACATAATATATGTTTATGGAAAAAATATCATCTTATATATCATATTTTAGAATGCTAGGGATTAAAATTGCTCTAAAAAGTTGTTTATTGTTATTTTATTCAGTGTAACTATCTTAAATGTTATAAAAATATCTTGTAAATTTTATACCTAAAAGAGTACATTTTTATGATTATATATTGTCAAAAAAAAGTACATTTTATGATTATATATCTCGTACTAACTAATTAAAAATAAATATGCAAATAAATACTTGTTATATTAAAAATTTGATAGAAAAATACATAATATAAAGATGCAAGGAAGTTATAATATGAAAAACACAAACTGCAAGGAGATGTAAATCATTTTTAAAAATGTTTAGAGGTAGTAATTTCTTTTAAGTCAGAAGGTTATAGTTATTTCCATAAAATGAATAGAATAATTTCAAAATGTTTTTTTAATTAAAGGAATTTTGAAGGAACCGAGGGATCATGCTTGCCCACTATCAGCAGATGTACCAATCGTACTAAACCCGATTGATATAATTTCAAAATCTTTGATATCAAACAAGTTGGTTTTTATGCGCGTTTTCATATTTCTATAAAACAAAATCATGCATAGTATAATTTATATATAAAAAAAAGGTAATGTATTTTGTTTAAGAAAGAATAAAAGTGTTCTTTAAACTTCAAAAATATGATTTGTCGTTTCACTGTTTTCATAATGGGGCATGTGATTTGTTTTTTTCTTAAACAGCATATGTGGTTTTAAAAAATTATCAAAAACCGATAAAAAAAATTTCTTAACAATAATAATGTAAGAGAATATAATTTAAATCAAATCAACTTTTAATAATTCAACTATATTATTTAACAATTATATACTTATATTTCAGAGATTTTTTATTATTTTTTAAAGTTTATCATCGTCTTTTAATTAAAAAATTACACTTATCGAAATTTTTTAAATTTATTTATGAGGAGTATTGTATTTTTATAAACAAACTTGTAAAAGTTAGTTCAAAATTAAGAAAGAATACGAGTATTTTTTTTAAAGGCCTGATAAAGTAAGATGCCCCAGTTGTTTCAAAATATCTGCTACGCTCCTGAACTTTCAAAGTCCGTACCTACCTCAACCTTCAAAAAGTGTATCATTTTGCTCCCTAAATGTCAAGTGTCAACTTTTGGTTTAACTTTTCAAATATGTCATTTTTCTGATTTTTTCTCTCCAATCAAAAGCTGAGACATGATGTTCAAGGAGCAAAGTTGTGCACTTTTTGAAAGTCGATCAGTAACTAAGGGTCAATTTGAAAGTTCATGGGGTCACTTGTTTTTTGGGACACCTCTAGCTTGATGCATTAGGTCTTTCTTAAATTTAAAAAACATGACTTATAGTTTCACTATTTTCAAAATGGAGCATCTGAACTTTTTTTCTAAACTAGGGCTTATGTTTTTAAAATTTTATCAAAAATCGATTAAAAATTTTTGTTGATAATAATGATGTTACAAAGGATATTTCACTCAATAAATTTATAAAGTTTATCATCGTCTTTTAATTAAAAAATTCATTACATGTCTCGGAGTTTTTTAAATTTATCAGTGAGGAGTATTATATTTTTATAAACCAACTTGTAAAATCTAGTGCGAAATGTACAAGATTACACTTTAACGTGATACGTATTATGCATACTGAAATCCTTTATTTACATACTTTTTGGGATATTTAAAAAATTAGTGAAATTACAAGTCTTTTTTTTTTGTAAGTTTACTTTTTTTCCTTGTTGCATTGAGTTATTAAGTTGAAATTCAAAATTTAATATAAAAGAAAATACATAAAGAGACAACAATTGAATATGAGTCTAGATTTATCAATGGGGGTTTGGATTGAGTGGAAATCAGTTTGGTATAACTTAATTAAAGTCTCAAATTCAAGCTTTATGAACCCATAAAATTCTTATTAGGAGACTCACCCATCATTAGGATTGAAAATGTAGCGGAGAATACTCGAATCCATTGGAGATCCGCTCCGATAAGGATGGAGATTCCTCGATAAGAATTTCCCATGGGTAGGGAATGAAGAATTTTTTGTACCCGAAACCTTAATGGGTATGGAGATGGGGAATGTACTACCCAGTCCGATAAATCTCCGAACCCGACATCGATAAACGGCCATTGAAGAATCCCCGAATATTCCCAAAATAATACTTGAAACCTCCAAAATTTTTTCCATATTTTATATAAATTATAGTTTATATTATATGGTATATCAAATCAACTATATATAAAACATTTCAAGATAAGGGTGACAAAGTATTTATTTGGCCAAAATTTAAAAAATAGCTTATAATTAGCATGGCCTCCATTCGGTGTTTCGTCAGCCAAGCATTTTCTTCTTTCTTTTTTTTTAATTTATTTTATAGCCTTCAACATAACCACTTTGATCGAGACATAATAAACAACTTCTCTTATTCTTTTCGTCAACTTATTTATTACTAGTATTCCAATAATTCTTATCATATTTTTTCTGTTTCTCCTCACTGATTTGATATTAGACCTACCAATGACTTTTATTAATATTCGTTTTGTCTAGAAATAATTATATCACTTATAGTAAGCAATAGGGGTGAAAAATATAATACAAATTTTTGTAACTGATCCATGTATATATTGATTTTATAAACAAAAATAAATCAAATAAGGAGGGGAGGAATGCATGCATGGCCTTTAATTTAATTCACTTCAACCCACAACTGATATCAATTTCCTATGATTTTGTCTAATACCAAATTAACCTAAACTCCGACCCACGTGAATTGCTGGGAGCTACATGCCAGAGAACCAATGAACCGCTTAATTGAATGGTGATTACTTTGTATTCTTTTTCTGTTTTTTTTTTTTTATTTTATAAATAAATAATTTTTTATTTTTGAAAACATTTATATCGATCTGGTTATGACCGTCGTACCCTTTATTTCTTTTACTTACCGACTTATAAAAAACATTAAAACTCTAAAATAATAGGTTTACAAGCTATTTTCCCGTTCCTTTTAAATCTTTTCTAAATTTTTTATTTTATTTTTTTTATTTGTGAATTCAGAATATCAATGTAAATTTTAATATTATTTTAATTTTATCCATGTATTAATTAGGAAAGATATTTAGTGTAAATAAAATCATAAGTTGATAATTAAAAAATGATTAACTTATTATAAAATAAAAAGGATAAATTGATTTTTTAATAATGTAATTAATTATCTATTGGTTTCGGAAAAAACCTGATAATTAAAAGGAACCAGATATGGTGTAGGCTATGATGACTTTGTTTTTAACAAAGTAAATCTTACTTTGCTTCTTATCACCATTGGATCAATTTCTACATTGATTACTAATCTCAATAGTTTCCGCACTTATTTTAACACAACCGATGAATTTTAAATAAGTAATGTAAAATGTGTTTGGAACTTTAATTTTCAAAAATCAAATTATTCAATTCAATAAATTTTGTATAAATAATTTAAATATGGTTAGTAGCTTTTGCAAATATATATGGCATAGGAACTATTAGCATTGTATGCCACGTCTCATTAAAATAATTCGAAAAGATTCAATTATTTCTAATTAATTTTTTTCCTCACCTTACACTTCATTTCTTTTTTTAAAAAAATTTATAATGCACATCGTCTCTATTCCCTACCCTTAAATTAAATTGTCCTGTTTTCACACTAAACGAATTAGCAAACTTAATGTCACCATGTTTTAATCTGTAAAGTCATTTCTCTTGTACATAATTAATAACATATTTTTTTATTCGATCAATAATTACAGTGTGTTCATCAATACTTTTAGCAACGTCATATTATACATCGACACATAACAAACATCCCACTCACTACTGATATCAATATAGGATCTTTTGGCCCATCAGTAGGATTAAAGCCCAAGAGGCACAGTGCAAGGCTTGGTAAAGGCCCAACAGCCATCAGGAGGGACACCTCAGGCTGAACACCTGGCAGTGGGAACACCTGGCAATGCTAGAGTCGGCCACCCTGGCCCTATATAAACCTTTTAGCTCATCACATCAGGTAACGCACTTCAACCTCACTCTCTTACACTTCATACTCTCGCTCCATGACTAACTTCACCATCGGAGTGGTTATGCCGGTCAGCCCGGCATAACCCCTCTAACGTTAAGCTGTCTTGCAGGTTCGGTTCGGTACGCTGTCAAGGTCGTCTTACGAGGATCGGTCTTCATTGGAACATCAATTGATGCGGTGAGCGTGGACCGTGACCTTGGCCTACGAGCCTAATATATCATTTCTAATCTCTTTTCGCATAATGAGAACGAAGGATAACTCGAAGCAACCTTTGGAGCGTCAGGATGGAGTTGAAGCTTCGGTGACAATGTCTAGTTCCACTCGTGCTTCTCCTCGGTCTGCACT
>CAOJBI010488694.1:0-15384 GCA_948277035.1 Euphorbia corollata
AAAAACAAAAGTTTGATAATATACAAAAACAACAAACTGATTTTCTTTGCATGAGGAATATAAAAATGAAAGATATATTGATTTGTCAATAAAGCAAGATATGTCATAACCACTCCAAAACTTGTTTAATTAAATAACACAAGAAGTAGCCGTTCAATGAAACAACATTTCAAAAGATCAATTAGTTAATATAAATGAAATACCGTATGTCAAAAAAGTAAGATTTGTTTTAATAAAAATGCTACCTAGAATTGACTTAAAAGAATAAAAGATAACCAACAATTTGACAAAATAATATCCCCTCATAACCTATTGATAAAGGACTGATTTTATCTTAATAAAAATTAACGTTAATAAAAAGGAAAAAAATAAAACAACTAAAGTAAGAGATGTAATTATAGAATAGGACTTTCAAGTAAGAGTTTCAAAACAATTCAACCCTAATACAAAAGCCTTAATACACGTGCATATATTATCAAAAACATTAAGCATATATTCAAACCAATAATTAAAACCATAATCACAATATTTGATTTTCTTCATCATTAATATAGTTAACAATCTCCCCCTTGATGAAGACAAAACAAATATGCATCAACAAAATCAATACTAGCAAATATCCAAAGAATTATCAACCATTCGACATAATTAGATCAAGTAAATAATTCAAAAGCTAATAAACCATAATAGACCATAAACTAATAAACCAACATAAAACCAGATATTTCTCCCCCTTTTTGTCTCCATCAAGGAAGGAGAATTTAAATGTTTGGATCAAAACATAATATCCGAAAAATCATAAACAGAAAATTCAGAAAGATAGAAACAGCTGATTTCTTTATCCGTTTGCATGTAGACGCCTTGGAACCATGATTAGAAGCACGTTTTGGTGCCATAGATTTTGAAAGAAAAAAAATGGACAAGAAAGATCAATAGGGAGAGATATGGCGAGAATGAGAGTGACAAAGAGAGGGAGGCGAGATACAGAGAATTAGAAAATTAGGGAGATGGAAAAAAATAATGGAAAGACTTGTCTTTATTTTTTTTTTTTAAATTACCCAATTGGAAGTTATCTATTAATTTAGATAAGGTCCAATTTGTTTGATCAATTCCTATTTTTTTTATTAAAAAAATAAAGACCATCAAGCAAATATAAATTTTCAAACAAGTGGCGTGAATATAAGCATTAAACTAGGATATAATGCCAACTAACACTTTATCAATTTAAAAAACATACAGTGGCGTAAAAAAATTTTAAAAACTCAAGGTCTTGATAATTAAATTCAAGACCTTTGAAAAAAAAATTTAATTTTAAAAGAGTAAAAAAATTTAAAAAAATAAAGTCGTAACACCTTGATACATAAAAACACGCATTTTGAAAAAAAACACGGAAAAAAAATCATATAAACAAATACTCCCCCTAAACACGAGCTTCCATATTTAACATACCTAATTTTTGACGAATAAAGTTATATAACTTGATACTCCCCCTAAATAAACGCTTCCGTTCTTCCCTTGCTTTATTTGAAACCCGATTAAAAAAAAGTTGAGTTCTCCCATCAAACTCATTTCAAATTCATTGCACAAAGATTCGTTAGTAGAACCGAATTATATATCATCAACATAAATTTGAATAAACAAAATATCGCTATCTTTATATCGCATAAAAAGAGTTCTATCAATAAAGAGAAAAGTGAAGATTTTCCCGTCATATGTCGAGAACATCCAATATCCATTCTTGCTCTTTTTCATCCTACAAAACATGAAAACATTAACCTTTTCGAGACCAAATATTAAACTTAGATTCATATTCAGGATATATCATATTTGGTGGTCGGGTGCCCTTGATAACCCAAATTTGTTTGACTTGCTCTCTTAATCTCAATGGAAATGTATTTCGAATAATAAATGGATCATTTCTTCTATAATGACAAGTCAGTTTCGTATGTCCCTTTTTGCAGCAATAAAAACATGTGGGTTGATGGAAATTTTTCTTTGGTTTGACAAAAATGGTTGTACTTTTTTTAGGAAAATTATTTTGGTACCCCAACCCGGTTTTGTTCAATGAAGATTATTGACTACCAAGTAACATATTAAGATTGAGTTCATATCCTGAAAATTTAATGAGTGAATCATGTTGTTCTTGACATTTCTCATTCAGTCACTTGATCTCTTTTTCCAATTCTTGAATCTGATTTTCGTATGAAACTGCTTCCAGTTTAAAGACCTTGGACTCAAGATCAAGACCTTGACAGTTCTGTCAGAATCAGCTTGAGATGCTTTTAAACAATTCGACTCCTTAATTAAATTCTCATTTATACTTACATGTTCTCTTAGTTGTTCTCTAAGAGATTTTGCTTCTTGAATGAGTCTTTCTTCATTGAGAATCATATTTCTAACAAACTCAACAACAACATTAGAAGGACTAGAGATTAAATTTTTTACCATTCTATCCAAGTGCTCTTTCTTGGAATCATCATGTTCTGCCATCAAGCAAAGGTTTGCTTGTTCCTCATCAGAATCTGTATCACTCCATGTTTCAGATTTGCTTGCTATCATGGCTTTCTTCTTGCCATATTTATTCTTTCTTCGTTGTGGATAATCTTTCACTAAATGATCATGTTCTCCACATTCAAAGCACGTTAGTGTATTAACTTTATTCACCGATTTAGAAAAATTACCTTTGTACCGAGATGACTTTGGATAATCTCGTTTGTATTTACTGAATTGCTTCTTCATTTTCATGATTCGTGAAAAAAAACATACTAAAAGTTCAACCCACAATTTTGTATCCCCTCTATCGTCCCCAATTTCTATCTTCTATCTCACCCAAACCCTAAATCTACGATAATCTCAGGTCACCTCCACCTTCTCCTCCTCTCGCCACTACTCCATCCTCTGCTATCGTCAGTCTGTCGTGCTTCATTCTCCATCATCATTGCTCTATCCTCCTTTGCCCTCTCTGTTCTAAAGCCAACATTCTGAGTCCAAGGCCCACGCCAGCGCTTCCAAGATGTCTCCTATGCAAATTGGTACCATTCGCAAGAACTACTACATCGTTATCAAAAATCACTCTTGCAAGGTCGTATTATTGTCATACTAGTTCACGCGATTTCCATTTTGAGCTTTTGGTGCTTTCGAAAGTCTCTTCCCGCTAGTTGCTCCATGGTATGTGCTGTTAAATTATTTCGATTGATTATACTATTAATTGATTTCGATTCTGATTCAAATTCATAGTGAAAGTGAAGAGAGCCTATAGATATTGAAAAGAAGCTTGATGCACTGGATCAACGTAGTGAGCTGCTTGAAGTTCAAGTAGGTACTACTTCTGTTGATCCTTCTCTTTTCGCGTGAAGCTCTTTGATATGTACTGATTATGCTTTCCTATAATCGATCTTGTATCTTTTTTCACTAGTAATATGTATTTGTTCCTTTTCTGCTGGGGTCAATGAAGTGTGTAATCAGTCCCTGGATCTTAGGAATTCAGTCTTTAGGATTGTTTATATAGTTCATTCGTTTTTCTGGTATCTCTGTTGAGAATTACATGTACAAGAAAGAAATAACTCCACTTATCGATCTTTAACAGTGATTAGATAATAAGGTCTTGAAAGCTTGTGGTTTAGGATGCTTTTAAAGTTATGAAGCTGGTGATAGCAGATGCTGTGAGCATAAAATTAGTGTGAGAGTTGAGACTGATGCAAATGTTTGGCTCACTCTTAACGTGGGGAGAGTGTGGAGTGAGTCTCTTTGATTGTTTGATCTCTTGATCACCTAATTTTCAATTCAATGTAGATGAAATTCTTTAATTCAATAACATTTACATATTTGTTGGAGCTCTTAGTGTTGGAAAACTAGAATAGGGCCTTGATGGCTTGTGGGTTGCTGGAGTTTGAGAAGTGGCAGCTAGAAATTCGAATTAACTGAACTGTTTTGGGTGTATAGTAAACTGAGATTTGGTATTGTTTTTTACTGTGATCAATGAATCTGGTCGATTGTGCTTCTTTCTATGCTTTTCATAATGTTAAATAGATGTGTTTTAGCAGCTTGAGAATTGGTTGTTCTTTGTTGCTAATTGAAAGCTAATTGAGAGGAAGGGCAAACAACTCGCACTTGAGCGTAGGTCATTTATATGAGTCAAAGAAACCTTTCCTGTTTTGTAAATTGACTTTATTCTTGAATGCGCGTCTTTATTCAATGCAAAGGAAGTTGCCAATTAGGTTTTCACATTGAGGTTAGGGCTGAATGAAATTTGGTGTTGATCCATAGGGATAGAGATTTATAAAGCAACACTTACCAGAGTTTGACATGGTATAACAACTTTTATTGGACTTCACGCTTTGTTTTCCTTCTCTGTTTCTCTTATCTCTTGCTGAGATTTGATGTAGTGACTTAATTTTCGCAGATTTTAATCTTGCTTATTAGTTAAAATTATAAAGTGCGATAACATGAGGAGCTACAATTAAGGACAGAGATATTATTTTGTACACTGTCAGTTTTGGATCTTGTGATGTGATTTTTCATACAAGTACGAATATATTCAAAGTGACCTTGCAACAAGAAGTTAGCCGGAGAATGTCATTGTTTTATTTCATTGTTGTGACACTGCTGCAGTATTCTTAATTTTTGTGGTATAACCTATATCATTTTTTTTATAGTTGATCGGTGAATCCAAGTATATAAAAAATGCACATGATATAGTATAGAAACTCAAGATTATTAATTTTACATCCATATATCTCTCATAAAGTTGTTAGGCATTCCATAATTTTTATTTTTAAGGAAATAAGGGTAAGTGATAAATTAATAATGTTGTAAAAGATAGGCTTATCTAGTTTAAATAATACAATTAATTTCTTGCAGGTTGGGGAATATCAGGGTGCATACAAGGTAAGACTTTTTTGTGTAGTTTTCTTAGGGAAGAATTATCCCTGTCTAAAGGCCATTTTATTTATTATGTGCATGTGTCTGACCATTATATTTCCACATGGTGTATTTTTTAGATAACTAAAGGGCTTTTGGATAAGTATGGTCCTGACAGGGTTCTTGATACCCCCATTACAGAGGTATCTTTTCCTTTTCTTTTTGTCTAATTACCATTGCCTTTCTATATGGGTTTTGCTCATGCCGATAGTCGTTGCCTTAAAATATTCTGTGTTTCCCTTGTGTTTATTAGGCTGGATTCACTGGAATTGGAGTTGGTGCTGCTTATCATGGTCTGAAGCCAGTTGTTGAGTTTATGACATTTAACTTCTCTATGCAGGTTGGTGTGTTGCAATTATATGTTGTTTATCCGTAGATTCTGTAAGGGAGCATCTTCATTTTTTAATGTTATCATTAGGATGAATTCAAGTGTAAGTGGCGATTCAAAGAGTACTCTTTATGTAGCAGTAGATGCAGTATGTTAGGATTTGCATTTCACGGTGTTATTTATGGCTTTATGCTCTGTGGAATAAAAACTTGTGAGGATTTTACTCGAGATTTGCCTAGTTTATGCTGTTCTGTTGCGCTGTTGATGCAGGCTATTGACCATATAATAAATTCAGCTGCAAAATCAAACTATATGTCTGCTGGCCAGATATCTGTGCCTATAGTTTTCAGAGGGCCCAATGGAGCTGCTGCAGGAGTTGGTGCCCAGCACTCCCAAGTATAGTTCCTGATACTTTCTATTCCTTTGTCATGTGATTTTGCGATGTCTGTTTGTAACTAATTCTTCTCCTCAATTTTTAGTGATTTTGTTGCTATACTGCTCTACCATTTGTTTCTTTGCCTTCTATTATGTTCTTGCTCCAAATGGTAGTTTGAACTCAGGTCGTTGTTGGTGATGGACAAATATTTGGTCTGTAGAGGGCGATGAAATATGCGCTATCAGTAGTAAATTGATGATCATGGAAAACATGATTAGATTATAGTTATATATTTATTTACCTTTGTCCATTACGGTTGCTTTAAAAAAATTTCTGTGATTAACTGATTTCAAATTTAGTATGGATTACTTCAAACTAATGATTACAGGAAAATTCTTTCAAATGTTAATTGTCTCTACTCATAACAAGAGTTCTCAAATCCCCAAGTTAGCTGAAGAATAATAGAATATAACTGAAAATGCGTGATATTATTATATCTTGTTGCTGTTGAATCTTCTTCTTATGGCTAGTGAGCATTTAGAAATATTATGAATGGTTTGAGATAAATTCTAATTCAAGTGGGTGTCTCCAATGAATTATTCTAATTTTGGAAAGACTAGAGGATGGTGAAATTTCAGAGTGCACTTGCAACTTCCAGAAACAAAGATAATTTTAAGGGATATTTGATGCATTGTTTGTGTTCATTTGTAGTGTTATGCATCATGGTATGCTTCCTGCCCTGGCTTGAAAGTGCTGGCTCCTTACTCATCAGAGGATGCTCGTGGACTGTTAAAAGCTGCCATTAGAGACCCTGATCCTGTCGTTTTCCTGGAAAATGAGTTACTGTAAGTAGCTTTTGGTATATGATAACCGTGATGTTGGTGTTAGTAGTATATTGAAGGTTGTGATGCTGATTATGTATTGTGCTTTAGGTACGGTGAGTCGTTTCCTGTTTCAGATGAGGTACTCGACTCCAGTTTTTGCCTCCCCATTGGAAAGGCCAAGGTATTTATTCTTTTAAGTCTAGAAGTTGATTGGTTTAATGCTTATACTGTTGATGTGTCAAATTATGTTTGTCTACTTTTAACAGATTGAGAGAGAAGGAAAGGATGTGACTATCACAGCCTTCTCAAAGATGGTGGGCTATGCTCTTAAGGTTTGTTTCCTTACCTTATACTCTAAAGGTGTTAAATTCATATTTGGAAATAGACTTAGTGTGTGATACTGATAGATTTAGTTTGTATGTGTATGAGCAGATACTGTCACAAGGTTAAGAAAGTATATGTAGTCTGTGCTTGGAAGTAAACACTAATTTTTCTTTTTTCTTTTGATTAGACACTATTGGTTAATATTTCGTCAGAACATAATAGAATCATCGTAAAAAAAAGCGAGGAATAAGTATATAACCTTTTTAGCAACTCGATTCTAGCATTTATTTGGGGTTCTTATTCTATGATGTCTAACTGCTCTAGAGAATTTTTTGTGCTATTGTTGTAGAAAATGTACATGATGGATTTTGTTTTCCTTGTTTTGGATATATAACACATCTATTAAATTTTCAGGCAGCTGAGATACTTGCAAAAGAAGGAATTAACGCTGAGGTTATAAATTTGCGCTCTATTAGGCCACTAGATAGACCCACAATCAATGCTTCAGTGCGGAAAACCAGCAGACTGGTGACTGTTGAGGAAGGATTCCCTCAGCATGGAGTTGGCGCTGAAATTTGGTTTGCATCTTGTCCCCATTGTTTTTATTCATTGCTATTTAATTCATGCTTCATCAATTCCATCATATATACATGTCACAGTGCATCTATTGTCGAGGAAAGTTTTGGTTATCTTGACGCACCAGTTGAGAGAATTGCTGGAGCTGATGTTCCCATGCCTTATGCAGCGAATCTCGAGAGATTGGCAGTACCACAGGTCCACTTTGTTCCCCCTTTATCTTGGTCTATTTTATCTTCTTCATTGTCATGCTTATTTCCATGCCATGTAGTAAATGGTCAAATGCATCAAGACCCCCCTAAACCTGCACCTTTTGCCCGATGTCACCTTGGTCCTTGAAGTTTCAAAAGTTCCACTTAGCCCCTACAATGCCACGTGTCAAATTTTAGTTGGAAAGAGAAAAAAAATAGCATCTTTGAAAAGTCAAACCAATAATAATCTGACATGTGGCATTTTGTTTTGGGGGGCCCTCAAGTTCAAGGGGCTAAGTGAAACTTTTGAAAGTTCAGAGTGGCATTCGACAAGTTGCCAAGTTCAGGGGAGTATTGATGTTGATGCATTTAGCAAAATTAAATTGATGCAATTTATTTTGCATAGGCAAATCTGTCTTCTGTGGATTCTACTTATAAGCTTTTGATTTACATAAAGATTGCACTTGAAATTCTGAAATTTTTTTGCTGCGATATTTATGAATCCCATATGTTCTGGTCATTTTATTAAAAAAATTGTTGGATTCATTGTTCGTGCAGGTTGAGGATATTGTGCGTGCAGCAAAGAGGGCTTGCTACAGATCTTCATCAATGGCTGCAGCTGCTTAATCAATACACCAACAACCACTTAAATCCAGGTTAGTTTGTTGCTGGTTTTTCTACAAAATTCAAATGTTGTTTTCCGAAAATTCATTTCGTGGAGTAATTGTTCTTCTGGGTTATAACTATAATGTCTTTTTTCTTTCCCCTAGAAAAGCTATATATTTTTTGGGGCGTTTTTGACACTTTTGGGGTAGACCAGGGAAGAACACTTGATTGAATAACTCGTAGATAGTGATCGTGGAATAAGATAATCTCGATGAAGCTAGAAATTGAGTGGCTCTGTTCTGTCCAATTTGGCCACTTGATGCGTGCACCTATTTTATATAATACTGAGACGGCAATTTAGATTTGTTTTTGTATGGCATGATTTTTTCTGCAATTTAGAATTGAAACATCTTCCAGTGCTTTGATTGAGCGGTGAACGTAATTTTTTTGGGTTCAAAATCGACAAAATTATTATATCTTATGATGGTGAAAATTACTGATAGTTTGGGGATGACAAGGTTAATGGTAGCACGTTTACTCTTTGGTCCCCATGACATACAAGCTACTCATTTGTTCCACATGACATTTAATTTATTGCATTTTCCATCTCTTCAATACGGAATAGGGATGGTATTATAAATGGAAAAATGACAACACATGACTTAAGAAGGTAACACATTGCACAAAATAGAAGGTAAATAGGTAATTATTGTTTAAAATATGAATAACACATCGTGTGGTAAATAAACGAGCTATGTTACAATTGGAAAAAGAAACGGTCATTTTGCCCAAATTGATTGGATTTCTCTATCTTAATTCACCAACTGTTGTTTAACAAAAATTTTCTTAGTTGAATTGTATTGAATGATGTGATTTGAAGGAAAATCACTTTCATTGAATTAAACTTTGATTTTCAAACCATCTTAAGTTTCACTTAATTTTAGCGAAGAATCTTCGTAATGTAATTTGACCAGTAATATCCATTTTTTTCTTGTATATGATACCAGGTGTTTAGTAGGACATCATCTTATCCCACAACGATAAATTTATGTGTGGTGTCGAAAGAACTAGGACATCATGTTATTCCACAACTATAAACTTAAGTATGATGTATTTAGAAATAGGATATGACAAAACATGAATGTGCTTAAGATCAGAAAATCACAGTTTTCATCATTTGATCTTTAACTCTAGGCACAATTAAAATGTGTCCTTTGATTAATACATTGTATAATGGTCGAGCCCTACATAAGTTCCAATTATATGCTCTCCAGCTCCAGCTTTAGCATATTCAATTAGGAGTAATTCAAGCAGTTAGTGTTGAATCTGATTGACTTGAATCTACATATACAGTCACCGCACAAAGAAATTATAAAGAGGAATCGGGTTTTAAGGATCTTTCTCACGTATGAATGATATGTGTTCCCATTATGTTATTACTTTCTGTTATTTTAATAATTTTGAGGATACATGTTATACATGTAGGAGAAGGGTCTTTAAAACCCGATCTTTTTTATAATTTCCCGCACAACACGCGTAGTCAAAACAAATGTACCCAATTTGTCGGATTTTTATTTATTATTTTTCAATATATACATTAATGTGGCGTACTATCCAAAAAATAATTCTAAGAAAACACCAAACCAACATAACCCACGTATTCATTCCTCACTCTTTTTCAAATGATTGTTAGTTTTGGATTTCAATGTAGAAATTTAAATGTTCTGTTCATTTTGCGACAAAAAAACAAGTATCAAATCAACTTTCAAAATGGTAAGTGAGTATTTAATTAACATTAGTATTAGTTTACAACCTTAAAATGATACTTATTATAAAATGGAGCGAGTAAATTATTATTAGAGTATATCTAACAATATTCTTCATTTTTCACTCTTTAAATCTCATTTTTACAGGATCTATCGTCTTTTTTTTCTAACCGCTTTCTCCATTTTCCATTCTTAAAATTAAATTCATTTTAAAATGATAATATTTTAATATGAAACTAACAAATATATCCCGAAATTAGGAATAGATTTATTCTTTGAGGGAGCCCCTTTTTAGAGATATACCATATGAGGAATTGCGGGGTCCATTCTTTATATTCATTCTCCATTTTGGAATTTTACAAAATGAAAACCATAAGAGCAAGTTTAACCAATTTCCATTTTGTAGTTCTATATTACTTTCTTTAACCATCTTCCTGATTTTCTATTCCTCAAATCAAATTCACTTAATAATAATATTATATTATTAAACTAACAAAAATAACAAAACAAAAATTAAAAATAACAAAAAAAAAAGTAAAAACTAATATTACTTTAATCGATTCCCGAAATGCGAATAAATCCATTTTCCAGAAACATCAGATTGGGAACATATCATATAAAAGCAGTTGAACTTAATATTCCCCGTATCTATTCATTCATTTTAATGAATTCTTCAATACGAAGAACCAATTATGCATTTTAATAAATGCATTTAGCAGATACTAAATAAAGGTGGTCAAAGTCAAAGGCTTCCATATTTGGCCCTTGTATTTTAGCCAGCTGAGTGATGACCCAATTAATTCAATTGGGTCAATTTGAAACATTTTTTTCTTTAGAATATTTTTTTCAATAATTTAGCATTAATCATAGTTGATGGCGTCCATATAACTTTGGACCAATCAACTAAAAGTCTCAGTTTTCAGCGTTCTAAAGATTAGTCCATCGATTCCAAAGTCTACAAAGAGATTAAATGGTGTTTAGCAGCGAATTTATATTTTTTGATTTTTTATGTTATTGATACAACAAAATTATAAGTTCAAATAAAATTTTATTTACATTGTGAATTTTTTTTCCAAATCAAATATTAAAACATAAACAAAATATTATTCAAGAAATGGTTTGCTTTTTTAAAATTGTCCACCTAAGTCTGCCTTGAACAACATACATCAGTTGATAACTTAGTATTACCTAAACTCTAAAGGTTTGGTAGTCTTTCTTGAAATTATTGTACTATTATATATATATATATATATATATATATATATATATATATATACACACGTTTTCTAAAAAGTAAGGGGTTACTGATCCCCCACCTATATATGTGAGTTCGCCCCTCTCCGCTGCTTCGTTCCTCGCCGTCGCTGCGTTGAATTGTTGATAAATTGATAATGAATACCGGAGTGGTCGGAATTTATAATCGGAATTTATGATCGACGGTTGACAATGACCGGTCAAAAATCGGGGTGCCCCCGAAAATATTCCTGGCTCCGTCCTGCCTCCCACATCCCTTGTCTGATTTATAACATCTGTGAGAAGATTGGATTTGACTAACATTTGTGAACTCAAATGTTTTGTCCTATTTGTATCATATTTTATTTTTTTAATCATTTTCTTAAAAGAATAATTATGGGATTACATTAAAAATGATTTAATTATCCTTAAAACCACATCAAGAATTTAATTATTAGTTTGTTAATAAATAATTGGATTTTTGCTTTATACGATGTTCCTTCCTCTAGCTTCTCCCTATATTCTTTCTTCTTCGTTTTTGTTACATTAAAATCGTGCTTCCTTGATTGTAAGATTAGTGACCATCTTTTGTTTTGATTCCTTGAATATTTACCGGTTTTCTTTCTGATTTTTTTGAGATTAGGTTTTTTTAGATAGGATTTTGGTGCTTTCGGATCACATTTGATTGGGAAAATAAATGCTATACAGGCCTTTTACATTGGTTTCCAGATCTCATTTATGGGTTACAAACCAGAAAACACAAACTGATATAAAAATGCTATTTATAAATAAGGGACTCAGAACGATTCCATTACCTCAACTGCTGATCATTTATGGTTTTGTTTGATTGCCTGATCCTTTGATTGTGATTTTGATCTACATTATGACGTGTTTCAGTTATGAATTCGAAAAGAATGTAAGAAACTATATGAAAGGAAAAAATTGTGTTATGAATGTATACCTTGTAATCCGAATGAATGAAACTTCACTATCGATCATAATTGCAGTTATTTGCTTAAAAAAATCGGAAGAACTAAAGAATAAATTGAAAAACTAATCGCGAAATAAGTTGTATTTCCCTTTTCTTAAAACATAAAGTTATCAAAAGAATTATTTTTCATAAACGAATAATCGATTCTCCTTTCACTATATATCAAATAATCGAGTGAAAAACATGGAAATGAACTCAAAATAAACTCGGGAAAAGATAAATTAATTTAGTCCATGTTACCAAAAATCAAATTCATCCTTTGTATCATGTCTTTACGAAGTTTGAAATTATTTTCAAGGTGCTTATCACTAAAAAGTTTGGAGAATTAATAATTACTTATTTTTATCGTTGAAAAGTTTAGTTTACCATCGTATATTTGTTATTGGTTCATAAATCATGTGTAAAATTATAATTGATTAGATTTCGAAGAGCTTCGTTTGTTGTATGAAAACTCAAAATACATGAAATGAATAAAACATTAATTGGAGGAAAACACGTGGACAGATCATTCATCTTAAATGCCAAGAAAACACGTTTTCTTGGATTTGACCTTAGACTTTCTTTCTTTTGTTAAAAAAATAAACTTTTGAATTCCTTTGTGTTTTGTTTAATAATTAATTGAAAACGACTAATTTGAATGCTTAACAGATAGTTTGATTGTTTGTCTTTGTCCGCTGATTCACAAATCAGGCTACTTTTGCTCTAATCTTGCAACAAATACTTCGACATATAAAAGGACTTGTGAATGCTTTCCCTGCAAGGTGGAATGCGATTTTGACCCTTATAAGGTTGATAGTGAAGCTTAGGCAAATCACGATGCAAAATTAACACTAATTAATTTAATTCTTCATTGTGTTTGGAATTGTTCAATTGATATATTATGTTTTCTTTAGTATGACAAAAATTTTAAATGTTTAGTATGATTACAACTAGTTTTACCTATTTCGTTGATAAAAAAATTTCTCAATAAATATTTATGAGTATATGTCAACAACATCATATAACGTGACAGTTTATCCTAATAGACTCTGTTTGCCAAAGAAGAGTTAAAGGCGGCAATTGGTTCCAACTGTTGGAAGCTTACTGAAATTATGAATTTGTTCAACGTGTATTCGGAGTTTATGCTCTTTAACTCCAACGTATAAACTATTAACCATCCTAATCAATAATTGTTGTACCTGACGTATGAGTTTGGTGATATTAACTTAATAATTAAATATGTTGGTCTTATCATAAATAAATTTTAATTAATAAAGGCCTAATGCATGGAAAGGTGCCCAACTAATACCCAAAAACCCCGTGCTCCCTGAACTTTAAAAACGTCGCCACAACTACCTCATCTTCAAAAAAATGCACCCATTAACTACCTTGCTCCAACATGGCATGTGACCTGACATCTATTGAAAATCAATGCGTGTTGTTGACTTGAACCATAAAAAAAAATTAATTAGCCAATTAAAAGTAGAAAAAAAAATCTCAATTCCTCTCCTCCCCAAATTGATTAACCCGTTTCATCTTCCTACTGCTATTCCCCAAAATTGATTAACCCATACTTACTCTTCTCACTTTGATTCCTTTGATTTTTATTTCTATTCTTATCAATTGCATGATTCCTAGCCCTTTCCAGGATAATGAAAATGTAGTTGAGGTCCGCGTAAGGAGGGTCGAGGATGGAGAGTGATTCGGAGCGCAATGGGTATGGGTGAAGGAGGAGCGATTGCTGCAAAAGAGATACTTTGACGGAGGAGAGGAGAAGAAACACCGTAGAATGCAACAAAAGAATGGTAGAAGAAACTGAGATGAAGGCAGAGGACACCGGAGGCGAGGAAGCGACGGTGGACATGGTGGAGAACCCAGGTATCTGGATTTGTGAATTCGATGTCTTTATTTTAATTGACATGACACATGTGTAAATTTTTTTTGTATTAACATGACATGTAGGCGTGTGTGTTTGCAACCTCCTTTAATGTGGATGGTCAAGTTGGAGCAAGGTAGTTAGTGAGTGCATTTTTTTGAAGATGAGGTAGTTGGGGGGACGTTTTTAAAGTTCAGGGGGCACAAGATTTTTGGGCATAAGTTGGGGCACATTCCATGCATTAGGCCTTAATTATATGACGAAACTAATGTGTCATAATTAAAAACTTAAAAGTGTCATTATAAAATTAATTATGACGAAACTAATGTGTCATAATTGCTTATCAATTGATGACGAATATGAAATATCTTGAAAAATATTTTTTATAATGATGATGAAATTGTCACTAACTGACCCCATCTCGTCACAAAAAATATTTCCCTCAAAAATTTTTTACCTCTAAATTAGAAAGTGATGATATATCTTTTTTCGTCACCAAATTATATAATCGGTGACAACATTATAAATCAATAGAGACAAACGATAAAATTGTCATAAAGCAATAAAGGTTATGATGAATTGTAATTTTTGTCACGATAAAGCTATTAACTATGACAAAATCACGTACATTATAAAAAAATCGTCATAATATGCTAAATTTCCCGTAGTTTATCCCAAATCTTGAATAACTTCTACTTGAGGTCTACGTGTTTCCATGGTGAATCACCTTTCACCAATTACGAAGTCTTCCTATTGCTGAAAATTTACATGCCAGCACCCTTTCCTCATAAATAGCTTGCAGAATCTTGATGGCTTTAAAACCACTGCCAACATCAGTGATGTGGCCTTGGAGATTGAGGTTTGATAACCTTGCTATGGGGGTTATTGATTGGCCAGTTAAAACCTTAGTAAAACTAGGTTTCAATGTAGCAGGTTGCGAAACATGCATAAGAGCGGGTTGTGTGTCACTGGATGGTGCCTGATTGAGAATCAGATGAATACTGTCACCCACGACTACACATGACAAGAAGAGGAGTCCGGAGAAGTATTGGCGGCCATGATGCTAACGACAAGGATGCTTTAATTGAGGGTTTCGGTTAAAAGCTAGTAGAACAAACTATTAAAATTTAATGTGAATATCTTGATAGATTATAGGCACGAAAGATAGATTTTCAATGAATCAATTAGTTAGTTATAACCATAAAATAGCACAGTAAAAATTATTTTTCTGATGGGTTTGATTGTAAACTATTTCCACCATAATTAAGCCTATAATGAGTTTGGTTTGAATTATATGTAGTGCTTGAAGTTAATTCAGTTATTTCTTAATATATACATTGGAAACATTTTGTTTTATTAAAATAAGTCAATTCATTTTACATAAACCATTTATC
>CAOJBI010489073.1:0-10768 GCA_948277035.1 Euphorbia corollata
GCAATTCACTATAAAAATGGATTAAAATAAAGTAAGGTATAACAATGACCCCTCTTTCTCTATTTTTATTATTATTAAACTCACCCAATCAAATTAATAATGTGGCCCTCTAGTAGTAGCTAATTTAACATAATTGAGCAAAATAAAAAATTATATTTTTGTAAAGTTAAAATAACTATATTATTTTTGATTCAAGATCGTATTGCTGCTGGTTTGTTGCATGGTTGTAAAATTACGCCTTCTGCTCCTATTATTTCGCATCTCTTTTTTGCTGACGATAGCCTTTTCTTTTTTAAGGCGGATTTGGGAGAAGCTCAGATTTTGAAGAATTTATTCTGTCTCTATGAACTAGCCTCGGGTCAAAAAATAAACTTTTCCAAATCCTCTCTTTTATTTAGTCCGAATGTGGGAGATGAAGTTAAACAATGTATCTCGGATTGTCTTCATGTATCCGTTGTGGACAGTCATGGTTTGTATCTCGGTTTGCCATCTCTTATTGGGAAGGACAAAAAAGTGGCCTACGATTATATAGTTGAGCGTGCTCACAAGAAAGTTCAAGGTTGGAAAAGCAAGCATCTTTCTCTTTGTGGTAAGGAAGTTCTCCTCAAGTCTGTTGCCCAAGCCTTGCCTAATTATGCAATGCAAGTTTTTCTTCTTCCTTGCCATACTATCTCTTGCCTTGAGAAAATTTTTTCAAATTTTTGGTGGGGTTCATCAATTCATTGGATGAGGTGGGAAAGGCTTTGTCAATCTCTAGAGAGTGGGGGGCTGAATTTTCGTAAATTGAGAGAGTTTAACATTGCAATGCTTGCGAAACAAGCTTGGAGGATTATCTCTCAACCTTCTTTGCTTGTTAGCCGAATTTTCAAGCATAAGTATTTTCCAAACTCCAGTTTTTTTGCTGCTCCTTTAAGAGCTAATGTCAGCTTTTGTTGGCGAAGTTTATGCGCAACTCGGGAAATTCTTCAAAGGGGTATGGCTTGGAGAGTGGGTGATGGGTTGAATATTGCCCTTTGGTCGGATAATTGGTTGCCATCTCTGTCTCGGCCTGCTATTCAGTCGACGGTAGTGGCTGGTTGTGAGGATGCCACTGTCAGCTTCCTTTTATCGTCTGATGGGAGATCTTGGGATGAGTCAAAGCTGAGTTTATTGTTGAATGAAGAAGATAGGAGCTTAATTCGTAAAATACCACTTCCATGGCAGCATCGATGTGATCAAATGTATTGGAGATTTGACAGCAAAGGGGTGTTTTCGGTTAAAAGTTGTTATTATGAGCTGATGCGTGGCTCTTCGACGCATAATTTAGCTTCTAATTTCATTGCGCATGATTGGAGTATCATTTGGAGCATTTGTGTTCCCCCGAGGGTTAAGTTATTCTTATGGAGAGTTGCGACAAACTCTCTCCCCACTCTTTGTCGCCTTAGACAAAAATATATTGATGTTGAGTTGCTGTGTCCTATTTGTGGTGAAGCTAATGAAGATGTGTTTCATGCACTTGTTGATTGTTCCTTTGTCTACCCTATTTGGAACGAGATTTTTGCAGAGGGGTGGCCATCTTCAGTTTGCTCTATTATTAATTGGTGGTCCTGGGTTCTTGACAAAGGAAGATTTATTTTGGACAAAGTTGCTTGCTTATTGTGGGCCATTTGGGCTAGGAGAAATAATCAAGTTTGGAATAACAAGTTTCGAATTGCTTCTCAAGTTTTGCGGCATGGGTTAGGTTTCCTTGGGGAATGGAGTGCGGCTAATAAGAAGGTCGTTTCGGCCAGCAGTAATGTTAATGTTTCAGCTTGGCGTGGTCCTCCAAGTGGTTGGCTCAAGTGCAATATCGACGCCAGTTTGTTTCGTCACAATAATATGGTCGGTCACGGGTGCATTCTTCGGAATAGTTCGGGCGATACCCTTGCTTCGCGTTCCATTTTATTAGGAATGGGTGATGATCCTTTTTTGGCGGAGGCAATGAGTTGCCGGGAAGCTCTGAGTTGGTTAAAGTGCATCAATGTTGATCGGGTTATTTTGGAATCCGATGCGATTAATGTGGTCAATGCTCTCAATAATGATCTCTCTTATTTTTCGCCTGTCGGAACTATTTTTGCGGATTGTAAGACTTTGATTTCGCATTTTCGTTTTTTTAAGCTTGTTTATGTTAGTAGGTCCGCGAATTGTGCTGCGCATTTGTTAGCTAGAGCAGCAGATTCTTCGACAAGTAGGGGGATTTGATTATCCACCTTGATTAGGGCTGTATTTCGCTCTGATCTATTCTATTGACGTTTTCTTCAGTCAAAAAAAATAAATAACTATATTATACACATCATGTACATACGATAGTTAAAGAACTTATCATTTTTTTTTCGCTTAATGCATTTAGCCTCCAATAAATGTTTTCAATATAGTCACTTATCATTCTGAATTTCAAATGTGTTATATACTCTTCTAAACTTGTTTAAAATGATTGGTTTACCCCCTCACCATTGTTGTGTGTCAGTTTTATTTTATTTGTTTGATTTTTAAAGGGCAAACTTCAAAAAAGTACCATGTGGTTTCACTCATTTGTAAAATGAGGTCTGGGGAATTTTTTTTGCAAAAGAGGGCCTGTGGTTTCAAAAAATTTGCAAAAAGAGGATTTTTAATATTAAATCATGTCATAAAAATGAGTATTTGTGTTCGTTTTTATCTGAATTTTTGCGGGGTGAATAATAAAAATACAATACACATCAATGATAAATTTTGTAATTTTTTAAATAGTGTAACTATTTTTTTAATTAAATTATTGTAACAAACTTTAAAAATTCATTAAAAATAAAACAATATCAAAAAATTACTCAAATTACGACGTATAATTTTCAAATAATAAGGTTAAATTATTAGAATGTTGAATTATTTAAAATATTTAGCGTAACACCATTATTTTGAAACCACATACCCTTTTTTGCAAATTTTTTGAAATCACAGATCCCCTTTTGTAAAAAAAATTCCTCAGAGCCCATTTTGAAAATGAGTGAAACCACATGGTACTTTTTCAAAGTTTACCCTATTTCCTATCCTTATTCTAAAAATCACTATGCAAGATTCTACGGAGGGCTGGAACTTCAGGTTTAAGCATTTCAGATTTTTTTTTGAATGTATTATAAATTTTTTGTTTATAAAAGTATTAAAAATTATAGATTCAATTAAAACTATGATTGTATTTAATACAATATTTGATATTTTAGAATAGTTTATGAAAAACATTCTTAGAAACTTAGTTAATTTTAAAAATATAAAATTTATAAATGTCAAAATCTATAGCATCTGGTACTTCTTGTTTTTGCCAATTTAAATTGAATTTCATCAAAACATGTGTGTTTGAAAAAAGGAGTCATGACATCATCTGGATGGAAAGGTCGGAAAAATAAGAATGCACCTAGACGGTAATAATCGGTCAAATATCTGGAACAATCTATATCCATAAAATCATATCAAATTTTGAGAAATTCCACTAATCTACTACCCTAGGATGGAGATTCTCGAAACAGTTTTTTGTAATGACTAATGAGAAAGCAAAAACGATAGCTAATAATGAATGTAACTAGTTTACCTTCAAGCACTGGCCTCCAAGAAGTGTACAGGCAACAACAGCACCATAGCATACCATGAATTGAATTGGTCCCACGTAATACTGGCCCCATCTTGGCCCTAATAATAATAGATGTAAATTATTTTAATATAATTTTACATTTCAAAATTTATTAATGTACTTTTAGCAATTCCTACTAATTTTAGCATTGATGAAGAACAAACAATTCATTCTTTGAATATTTGTGATCCTATAAATTGTGGTAACATTGATAATATGATAAAGGACATTTTAGTTAAAAATGGGCCTATAAGAGAAATGAATCTTAATTTTCCTCTAGATAGCAATAGTGGACATTTTTTATATGCTTATTTTCAAAGGACAATGAGTAATGGTGAGATTAGGGATAGAAAATGGTTGGTGTTTCCAAACATATTATCAAAGTGTTTTGCTTTTCTTGCAAGTTGTTCAAATCTATTGGTAACAAAAGTTCCTATGCAAATGAGGGTTTAATGATTGGAGACATATTACAAAAGGCTTTAAAAACATGAAAATAGTGCTCAACAAATGACTAATATGAATATTTGGAAAGAAATGAAAGCAAAGATGGATAAAAATGAAACAATTGATAAAAAAGTGCAAGAAAAAATCATGAAAGAAAAAGTGCAATAGATGCAAGTTTTACTTAGAATATTGTCAACTTTGAAATGTCTAGTTACTCATAACTTGCCTCTTCGAGGGATTAATCAAAAACTTTATCAAGAGACTAATGGTAATTTTCTAGGATTGATCGAAACGATCGATTGTAAAATTTGATGTGATAATGCAAGATTGAGGTAGACGTATTCAAAATCAGGAAATTCATTATCATTATCTAAAAATAAGATTCATAATGAGTTGATTTCTCTTTTAGCTGACACCGTTAAAAATTCTATCATTAAGACTATCAAAGAGGCATTTATACTCGTTGGAGAGTCGAATTAAAAGTATTGTTAAAGCTACTAGATTTCAAGCTCCCAAAATTAGATTGGCTTTGTCTGAATTATATGAATCTTGTGGTAGTGATGCAAAGTTATATAGTAAAGCTGAGAGTTTATTTAAAACTCTTAGTAGTTTTGACTTTTTGCTTGGTATGTTAATTTGGCATGAAATTTTGTTTGCTATATATAAACATGGTAAGTAAGAATTTGCAATCCAAATGTACATTATTGCTACCATAAAGCAAGTAGAGAGTACATTGTTGCATTTTGAAAAGTTCACAAATGATGGTTTTGTTCCTAGTCATGTGATTGTTGCTACAAGTATTACGATTGATATGGATTTAGAGTCTACCTTTCCAACAAAGCGTCGTACTATTAAAAAAACATTTTGATGAGAATGCTCGAGAGGATGAGGAAACTCATTAACCTGAGATTTTGTTTAAAATAAACTATTTTTTTGTTATAGTAAATATGGCGATTGTGTCTATGAAAATCAAATTTGAGCAACTAAAAACATTTGAAATATTTTTAGTTTTGTTTAATTCGAACAAATTGAAGTCATTGGATGTAAATGAATTGAGAGAATGTTGTGTTAGTTTTCACTCCAACTTTCTCATGGAGATTCATCCCATGTTGATTTGAATAATTTCTTTCTGAGCTTAAAGTGATTCAAGTTACTTTACCTAATGATTCAATGTCAGTAGCTGAAATTCTAGAGTTTGTCAAGTTTGCTAATTGTTATCCAAATGTTTCAATCGTTTATAGAATTTTTCCAACGGTTTCTGTGACTGTTGCATCAGCTAAAAGAAGTTTTTCAAAGTTCAAGTTAATCAAAACCTATTAAAGATCGTTGATGTCTCAAGAACGACTCAATAGCTTGGCAGTTCTCTCAACCAAGAAAGCATTTTTGGAAAATATTGATGTTTATGCCATTATTGATTATTTTGCTTCATGTAATGCTCCAAGATCCCATTTTTTATGATTTTGTTTTGATTTTGCAGTTGATTTCAAGAGATTACATTGAATGAAAAGCTTTTCTTGCAATGTCAAAGTAAGATGAATATGGACATAATTTGATCACCAGGTTTCTGCTTCACCGTTATAATTTCATTTATATTCTGATGCTCAAATTAATTTGGTTAATGTTTTTTCTAGGCAATAATTAGTAGAGGAGGAATGGGTCGCAACTCATTAGTGATGAATATATGATCAAGGTACTAGTGGTCTTATTTTCATTACATTAATCTATTGTTAGTTTTTGTTAGTAACTTCTTTTTATTGGTCTTATTTCAGGACATACATAGGTTAATGTTTGATTGAAAGATCCTATAGTACTATATTTTTCTTTTAAGTCTCTTTCGTTTCATTACTTGAAGTAATATGTGATCCGAATAAAGTAAAATATTGTTTTAAAGAATGTTATTTTTCCCGTTAAATTCACATAGCAAATGTGACATTGTTGGCTTATAAAAATTTACGTTTTTCATTAGTTTTTGTTTAAAGAGCCATTTTACTCATTAGTATAGTGTCGCTAAAGGCCTAAAAAAAATTAGGAATGAGCCTGTTTACAACAATGTTCATATAAATTTAACATTAACTAAAAGAATTCATAAACAAAGTTAAGAAAAGAAAAAAATTATTACTTACCCAAAATATGGTTAGCCATGTCTCGAAATCGAAGGAGTCGATTTCCGGAAAGAGAATGATGTTCAAGAACCAGAGAGAGCAAATTGTAGGAATAGAAAGTGCTAAGAGCGGCAATGGTTAGGCATAAAATTCCAGCTTCCCATCCGAGAAATTTGAATGCAAATGGGAGACTTAATATAGGTGGTCCCACAATTGATGTTGTCAAATGGTACCCACCGTGAATCCATGTCCCTATTCCATTTTACACAAAAAAAAAAAACAAAAAAAAAATTTAATATTCCAAGTAAATCAGTATATGATTTCTCTCAAAAGAACTTTTATGTAAACATGTGTTCGGACGGCCTGTACATAGTTTGGACTTGGTTTTATGGAACTTTTCACTAAAAATAAAATAAACTATATAAATACTATGAAATCTTGTATATAATTACATCCTTTCCGTTTTAATATATTGCAAAATCCAATCAATACATATATATATACCATTTAATCAGATCGGAATTGAATATTTATATTAAAATCATATTTGATATATAAAATTTTAAGTTTTAGTGGGATTGAGTTTGAGTTTGCAGAGAAAATGAGTGTCTGAATTGTTGATAAATACAAAGTCACTTTACAAAATCATTCGTAAATTATTTTGTTTCTGGCTTTTAATTTTATCTTATGCAATGTTATTAAAACCGGACCGGACATTGAACCGGTAAAATTTTCGGTTCACGGTTCAACCGGATTGAATCGGGGTTCAACCGGTATTAAAATAGTAATTCAATCCGGTTTTTCCCGATTTTTTACCGGTTCAATCCGGTTCAACCCGGTTTTTATAAAAACCGGATATTTTCAT
This sequence comes from Euphorbia corollata, assembly GCA_948277035.1. NCBI lineage: Eukaryota > Viridiplantae > Streptophyta > Magnoliopsida > Malpighiales > Euphorbiaceae > Euphorbia > Euphorbia corollata. The sequence goes on from CAOJBI010489073.1 coordinate 7,028, forward strand.
TAACCGAATCGGACCAACCTCCGGTTCCCGGTTTTTCCGGTCGAACCGGCCGGTCCGGTCCGGTTTTAATAACATTGATCTTATGCATAGTTTGCTTCATGTACTTATTTAAAAAGTTAACTGTCCTTTCAATTTTTTCCAAACGCACCATTTTATTCCCTGAACTTGCAAAACTGTACCAGCTTACCTCCTTTAACTTTAAAAATGCATCAGATTTCCTCTGAATGTCACGTGTTAACTTCTGGTGAAGAGAAAAAAATGACATATTTGAAAAATCAAACTAATCAAAAGCTAACACTTAACTTTTAGGAAGGAAATCAGTACATTTTTTGCAAGTTGAGGAGTGACGGAGTGCATTTGAAAAATTAGAAGGACAGTTGACTTTTTGAATTAAGAAGGTGTTTCTCTAACATTATAAGTTGGTCAAAACTCCTTATAAGATGATTTTAACTTAAAAGTTGTTTTGTTAAGTGTTTCTGAAAACTTTTCCCCAACTTAAAATTTATCTTATAAGTTAAAATTCAGAAGTTGAAAATCCTAACTTCTCATTTTAACTTCTCCTTTTTGACCAATATAATTACACTTTTATCCCCATATAATATTAAAAACTCATAACCCACAACTCTTTTTTAGTCTTTTTAACAGAATCTACAACTTATAAGTGACTTATAAAATAATTTTCAGAAACACTTCACAGCTTTTAAGTTACTTAAAATTCAGCTTTGAGAAATACTTAACTACTTATTTATAAATCCCTTAAAAGTTAAAAAATTATTTTAAGAATAAGTTAATAAAAATAAATTTTGATAAGGTACAAATGTACATGGATATATAAAAATTCAATCAATACATTATATTTTAGTTGTTTAGGTAGCACCATCAATATAGTATATTTTTTGTTTTTTTCATGAAAAGGTTACTTTTTCTCGTATCTTCCTTGAATTAGCAATATGAAGTTTGAATTGTGGTAAACTAATGTCATTTTATAAAAGTAAATAAAGTCCTATAAAAAGAACTCTTATATTGTCCTTGTGTTTAAAATAATAATTAAATGGTTGTCTTCCAAAGTGTTGTAAATTAATATAATTATATATAACGTCCCACCTAATAAATAATAAGTAAATTAATATTTAATATAATTAAATATATTTTGACCAACCGTCCCTCTAAGTTTTGACTTGTACTAACAAGCCGCCCCTCTTGACAAAGTTGCACCTATATGCCAATTTAACTTGATAAAAGTGTATTTACAGGGATTTTTCTCATGATTTTGTAGTTGCGGAGAAAACAGCGCATTACATGCGCATTTAGATGTACATCATATGCACTTACATGTAATACACGGTTTGTATAGCTACGAATTTCAATTTGAAACAGCTCATAAATACATTTTTGTCAAGTTAACACCAACTTTTGTTAAGTTGAGGGGTGCGCAAGTCAAGTCAATACCCGACATTTTCAAAAATATGTTTTTCTCAAAATGAAAAGTTGGGATAATAAGAAAGCTGTGACAGGGGGTTTGATATCATTGCATAAAATCTCAACTGTTTAAAATGATCTTATTAAACGACTGAAATAGATATAACTTAACAATTTAACCATAATCCAACTTTCAAGAATCTTATAATACTTTAAAACCAGCAAAGTTAATTAAATTATATATGAAAGATGCTGCTAGTTTGGCTGCCAAACTTGCCATTAGATATAAATGAGAACCAAAAAGTAGGTGCTGGATAGAAACAAAGATCACAAAAACAAAACTTAATTTATGAAAGTGAAGCAAGATATATGTAATTGAATTCGAGAGATTTAAACAAGAAATAAACTGAAATACCTTTAGATTTTAGAACAAAAAGAGCACCGGCATCAACCTCTGGTTGTCGTTGGTTTGCAGTATTACTGTTCTTATCTTCATTCTCTTCCATTGAATTAAACTCGCTTTTCATAAAATTTAACATATTTATTTGACCAGCTCTTTTTTGTCCTCTATAAATCACTATCAGTCGACGTCTGCTATTCCAACCACATGATGATATTCATTTTCTTGTTCGTAGGAAAAAAAAATGCTTTTCCTTTTTGGTACTTTTTTATTAAATAAATAAACTAGTTGATTGTATTTTTTTTTTTTTAGTTTAGGTGCTTTTTATTTGCTTTTGGAAAAAATGTAAAGCTGATATTATATTGAGTTTTTATCATGCATTTAATTATAAATCTGCTGTTACATAATACGGTTTTGTTATTTTCATTATTGAGTTAGATTTTATTTAATTCTAGTTAAAAATGCATGTTAATTAACCTTTAAATATATAAAAAGCGGTGAGTGATATGATTAACCCTCAATTTTAGAAAATTATTTTCCATCACAAAAGGATATGCAATTCAAGCGTAGGCTTGTAAAATAATAGAATATAAAGAAAGAATATACGTAATAAATTTTTTGAAATTATGTGTTACTACGACGAAGAGCTCCATACCTTAGTCCCTAGCAAATTAATTATAGACGTAACTTAAAGTTTATTTGACAGATTACTCTTTTTGTACGGATTATTGGTAAATTTCATCCATGTAATCGTATTTTAACAATATTTCAAAAAAGTGCTAGGTGCTAATAAGGCTGTTAAAGCCGACAGGGTTTAATCAGGTCTGGGTGGTGTCTATACGAATTCGTATATTTTCTATTTTCAAACATATTGAAATTACAAAATAATGTGAATTATTATATGAAAAAATATCATATAATAACATACATCTAAATTAAAAATATAACGGATCATATTCGATTTAAAAAGATTTCATAATACAAAATTATTGTGTTTTGAATTTGAAACCTGGAATGAGACTTCCAAGTTAGAGTACGTTAATGCATGATAGTTTTATCAATTAAGTTAATTTTTGTAGGTTAAAAATGATAACTATAATTATTGTAAATATAAATATCTTGAGTGATTGATGTCTTGGTCTAGTGGTTAAGACGAAAGCTGTGGACTCTAAAGGTCTCAGGTTCGAATCACATTCGGGATGGGTTTGGGGATTTTTCTTTCCATTTAATGTAAGTTCAAATGAGGTAATTTTTTTTTTAAAAAAATGTATCTAAGCAGAATAAGCAGAAAAATCAAACTGGATGATAGCTAAATTAAGTACCAAATAATCGGTGAAAATCGATGAATGACATGATACTGAAGAAAAACATCAGACGACAATCATGAAAAATAGCACGTAAAACTTTAATAACAGTCAATTTAATGATTACAACTTAATTAAATCAATAATCTTAGGGAAATACAACTAGATCCCTTCTTTTGGTAAAATATTTATCCTTTTACAACAATAATATAATATTATTACTTTCCTTACTTTTTATGTTATTTTTTTGTTTTACCTTATCTTCCCTCTAACCTCTTCTTCTCTATGTACATATCTTCTTTTCTCTCTCCACGTCTTCTTCTTCTTTCTTCTTCTTCTTCTTCGTCTTTTCTGCACTCTCTCTCTACTTCTCTGCTTCTTCTTCCTTTTCATGCTCCCTCTCTCTCTCTTCGAATCGCGATCTTACAAATCACAATTGTATCGAATCACGATCTTTCATGGCGATTTCATCTATTATGATTTCATCAGTCCAATCGTGATTTTTTATAAGGTCTGGATTTGTCTATTCTATTACTTCTTCTGGTGATTTCAGTTTTTGTTTAGATTTTTTATACTCTGATTTTTTTTATACGATTCTTCTTTACTCTTTTTTTTTAT
>CAOJBI010489237.1:0-11577 GCA_948277035.1 Euphorbia corollata
GGTTCGAAAGAGTTGGATGCAACATAAGCTTGTTCAATCTTCAAGTGTGGTAGCTCGTTTCTTTGTAGCACTGGTATGAATAGTTGCAGTTAGCATTGGATTTTAAATCACAGTGGAGATGCTTACTTTTTGGTACCTTGATAGAATGCAAGGAAAGAAGTGAATTTGAAGTTGAAGAAAGAGGCAGAATATTTCGATGACATTGTTATTGTGCCTTATATGGACAACTATGATCTAGTGGTAATAAAAACTGTGGCTATCTGCGAATATGGGGTGAGTGAAAGAACTTTTTTTGTTGTGTTGAAAAGGAGGAAGAAAGTTAAATGTTGTTACTGTATGTTACAGATTCGCACTGTAGGAGCGAAGTATATTATGAAGGGCGATGACGACACCTTTGTAAGAGTGGATGCTGTCATTGATGAAGCAAATAAAGTTACTGAGGGGAAAAGCTTGTACATCGGGAACATAAATTACTACCACAAACCTTTGCGACATGGTAAATGGGCAGTCACACATGAGGTATGGACTTTCGCCAGTTTTTAAATTGTTTTATTTCTTTGGCTCATCCTTTTATGTGAAAATGCAACCCTTGTTGTAGTAACTTAACCCGTGCTATATATTTCGGGATCAAATCCTTTGGAGTAGTTCTATGGCTTCTTTTCTCTAAATGAGGAAAGTGCAAACTCAACTCATTATACTGGGGAGTTACAGGATTATTATGATCGACTTGGAAGCATTAATCTCTTTCAATATGTAAATTGCTTGTATGTTGCATATCTTCAATTTTGGGCAAAATGCAACTTTTGGTCGCTGAACTTTGGATTAATGAATAGATTTGGCCACTATTCTTCTGTTTTTGAATATTTTTACCCCTAACCTTACAAAATATATCCTTCTTTTGATCCTTATGGGTGAAGTCCCATTGCAGTTTCGGGTCATGTGCCGTTAAATATGGTGCTTCCTCTCGATAATGGCACATGAATATCACAACTGTGATCTCTGGTAAACAAAGGTCCAATTTTTAGTATTTTTCCATGATCAGAAATCACAGGTTTGAAAGTAGGCAGTCAGGGTTTAAAAAGCCATCCAATTTGCCGCCTTCCGATTTTACTGGAACAGAGAGAAAAGAGAACTGAGAGAAAGTCAAACTCTCTGCCTAGGATAAATTATGTTTTGAACATCCTGTAATATATGGTGGTGACAGGAGTGGCCAGAAGAAGACTATCCACCCTATGCAAATGGGCCAGGCTACATCCTGTCCAACGACATTGCCACGTTCATTGTTACCGAGTTTGAGAGACATAAACTAAGAGTAAGTAGCAGTGATAGTAATACCAAGCTCAAAAGGTACGAGAGTTGAGTTCAAGCTGTGATTTCGTTTTGATGCAGTTGTTCAAGATGGAAGATGTGAGCATGGGAATGTGGGTAGAGCAGTTCAACAGAACAAAGACAGTGGAATATATACACAGCTTAAAGTTCTGCCAATTCGGGTGCATACAAGGCTATTTCACGGCGCATTACCAATCACCCAGGCAGATGATCTGCCTGTGGGACAAATTGCACTCACTTGGATTGCCGCACTGCTGCAACATGAGGTGACCCATAAATCTTCTGTTTTCTTCGACTGTCCACCGATGATGTTGTTTTGATGGTTCGGAGCATAAGGTGGCTCAGTAGTAACTGACATCCGCCGGTCTGGGATCATATGAAGATTAGATAGGGATAGAAGAAATAAGTTTTGCAGATGGTACCATTAAATTGTTGTATATATACATCCAAAATGTATATTGTTAAAACATTTTATTAAATTTTGATTTTCTTTTATGTTTGGTTTAGTTTTTACTCTAAATTTTAACCTATATTTTCTTACTTATAGTCAAATACTATTTTTCACATTAAAATTTTACGATCATTAGAAATTTATGTACATTAAATTATCAAAATAATGTAATCGAATGGTTGTTTAAACTTCACAACTCACATTACTAAGTATACTAAATTTCTGTTTCATGTTCAGAATAGAAATATGTTTTTGGTTTTCATTTTCTACGTACTTGGCAGTTTGATCAAGGAATAGCGGCTTTCATTAATATGCACAACACTTTGTTAAAATTTAACTTTCAATATTTAAACATATACGTCATTAACATGCACAACACTTGATTAAAATTTAACTTATACACAGCAGCAGTACGGGCGGAAAAATTGTCTACCAACATCATGGCATTGGTGGACAAAATTTCCGTCCATGCCTAGCTTGAAGCGGATAGGATGCACAAGCGGATAGCTTTCCCGCTTATGTCATGGCAGAAGCGGGCCAATTGACCATTTTAGCCAAGGCAGAAGCGGAAACCTTGTCCGCTTGTTGCACGAACGAGTTTTCTAGCACCTATTTTTACGATTTTTTTCAAATTTTTTTGGTTTGTTGAATGAAATCAAATGTTGAATTATACTCGAAATGAATCCTTTCGTCTCAGATTTGAAAGAATGTGTGCTTAATAATTTTAGAGATTTTGAATGTGAAGGGTTAGTTTAGGAAAGTATACGAGAAAATACTGACGGCGCGAAGTAATATTGGACGGTATATATCAATTTAGTTTTCAAAATTGTAAATATACACATATTTTAGTTCCGGTTCTGAATAATTATTCAAGGATTGAATGTTTTTCACATGAATGAAAACCTTTTGGAATCTTGATAACTTAGATTGAAGATTTTATGCCATTTAACTTAATGATTGAGATTGGGTATGTTATTTTAGATGTCACAGATACGAATTCACGTACGAGTGAAGTATGATGAGATTTTTCATTTTACATTGCACAAATTATTTTTATAAATATATGATTAAAAATCCTGTAAATAACAGTTAAAGCTAATTTAGATACAACACATATTTTACAATTAATAAACGTCATTAAATATATTAAGAATAAAAATGAGACTTAAATTCAAGTCTCATCAAATACGTTTGGAAGGAAGGATAAACAACTTTGTTGTTGATAAAGAAATAATTTCGCAAAAAGAGCTGAACCTTGAGTTTAAATCGGTATACTAAAAGTTTAAGGACTAAAATGAACTTTGATGAATAGTTTATGGACCTAGTGAGATTTAAGGCCATTACAGACAAAGGAAGGCTTATAAAAGCCACGAAGTGAGAAGAAATCAGAACATTCTGGACTTGCCCTAATAGCAGAAAGCAAAGATGTCAGATACTTATTGCTCCGATTGCCGACGGCTTACAGAGGTAGTATTCGATCACTCCGCCGGTGATACTATCTGCTCCGAGTGCGGTTTGGTTCTCGAATCTCACTCCGTCGACGAGACTTCTGAGTGGCGTACTTTCGCCAATGAGTCCTCCGATCATGACCCTAACCGTGTCGGTGGCCCCCTTAACCCTCTCCTCGGTGATGCTGGCCTCACTACTGTTATTTCCAAGACCAATGGCTCCTCTAAATCCAATGATCTCTCTGCCTCTCTCGGGAAGTGGCAGAATCGTGGCGCTAATTCTGATCGTGGCTTGATTCAGGCTTTTAAGTCAATTGCTGCCATGGCCGATCGGTATTTTTCCTCATTAAGAATTGTTTCGTATGCGTGTTATTTCTTGTTAATTATTTGCTGAAAGTAAAGAGAATATTCAGTTTCTTATTACTTTAGCCTTACTTGGGAATTTTCATCTCTAATATGCTTTCCTTTATCTTAATTCTGCGTTTTATTATCGTTCTATGAATCCTGAGAATCTGAAAATTACACAGGTTATCTTACTTTTCGTTTGAAGCAATAAAAAGTCATCATTCCATTTCTCTTGCTAAGCATGTTAAGCTTAATGTATGGAACACATTTACAAAAATGTTAAATTAACAGATATTTTCACAAAGTTAGTTGTTTGAATTGCAGTGATCTCTTGAAAGAACTTTTAGATTATGAGATATGCTAAAAGTCAATTCTAACTTATTGAAACCGTTGGCGTGCATTTACTCATTCCATATGAAAAACATTATTTTTTTTTGTTTTTTTTCCTCATGAACGTTCTTGAAACTAACACTTTTAACTTCCGTATATTGTGCTGTTACACATTTGTGATGCTAGAACTAGTAACTGCTTATATCCAGTCATGTAATAAATGGAAATTGCCTGTTTCAGGTTGGGGCTGGTAACTACTATAAAGGTAAGTCAGTTACAACTGTCTCCACATGATATTGTTTTTTTTTGTCGCCTTTTGAGCTATCTTGAAATTTTTTTCAAGCTATTGTTGTCCGTGCTCACGGAGGTGTCATTCAGCTTGGTAGGGTGTGTTTTTTTCAATTTTGTTTAGTTCGTTGCACACTTGATAAAAGTCTGTACATATAACATAATGAATGTGCAAAATCAAACTAGAGGGTGAGGGCATAAGATTTGCTGTTTCTTTTGTTTCAAACAGTATGTAGATGTAGCATGTTTAAGAATAAAGACAACATTTTTTAAGGGAAGAGATGATGTTTGGATTAGATTATAATGACCAAATTGTATATCAAGTGGCAACCAATAAGAATAGACAAACTAAGTTGAATTGGTAAAACTAGGGATTTGGAAGTTCTTTGTGAATGTAATAGCATAGGGCTTAAGCAATCCAATAATCATAGACAAAATTTAATTTTGTTTTTTTTTTTGCATTTCCATTTTCATCCCTACACGTATGAACCGTAAAGCATGTAGGGTACCCCTGACTTTCCAGATTCTGCCCAATTGTCATTGCAGCCATCCCACTTTTCTTACAAACTATCTTTCTTCCTCACCCAATGTATACAATTACATTGGTATAACATTTCCTTTGTGGTGCTTTTTTTGTTATGGAATGTTAAACATTAGCGTGTTAGAGATGATCTATGATATATGTAGAGCACTTAATCAAAAAGAGTGCTCATGAAATTATCGATGATGGGCTTTATTTTTTGACAAACAATCTTTCTCTTGATTGATAAAATCTATTTCATGTTAGTCAGCCTCTAAGGGGTTTTTTTATGTGTTCTGAAGGATCGAGCTAATGAAATATATAAGAAGGTGGAAGACCAGAAACCTTTAAAAGGTCGAAACCAAGATGCAATTTTTGCTGCTTGTCTCTATATTGCTTGTCGACAAGAGAACAAACTGCGTACTGTAAAAGGTATACATTTGTAACCACCATCTCCACCCTCCATCAAAGCAGTTATTAGGGTTATTTCCCTCAGTGCATAGAGGTCCTCAATTTATGCATTGTGTATAGAATTCTGTTCTGTTGTCAATGGGGCCACAAAGAAAGAAATTGGTCGTGCAAAAGAGTTCATATTGAAACAACTGGAAGTAGAGATGGGAAATTCTGTCGAAATGGCTACTACACATGCTGCAGACTATCTGGTGAATATTTTCTTTCCTTACTTTCATGCATCTTCATACCTTGTACTGTATGTGATGTGAATCTTCGCTTTGTAGAGACGTTTTTGTTCGAATCTTGGAATGACCAATCAAGCAGTTAAGGCTGCCCCGGAAGCTGTCAAGAAATCCGAGGAACTAGACATAAGGTCAGTCATAATTTGTGTATGGGAAGTTGAAGTGTTGCGTTGTTCTTTTTGAAGTTCTTTCATAAATTTTCCAAATAAGACAAATTCTAAGTTTCCTGACAAATTAGGATAATAGGAAGATCTCATCTGAATATGGTGTTGTTCATTTATTTATTTTTGAATACACAACTAGAAAATAGAAATGCATCTTGCAATTATTAGAGGTGTGTATATGTACTGAATTGGACTACTGCCTTTTGTTTTACTAGGCATAAGCATTTAGGTTGTCTGTTCATCTTTATTTAGTTACTGAAGTTTTAAATATGTAAGAAAGTAGTTGGCTAATGATTAGGAAACCAGTTATTGACGTTCTCACCCTCAGGTAGTTTTCAGTTGGCTGGAAGGTACGGTGGTACTGAACAATTCTACATTTTTCTTTTTCTTGGCACAAGGATTTGGTTTCATTTTTACACTTCTAAGTGCTCATCCTCAGTCTTGAGATACATTCTAGATTCTGCCTTTCTTGTTCTGTTTTTCTATTGGTCACATCACATGGTTTGGGTATTTTTCACTACTTTCGCTGTTATAATATAGCAAAACTTCTCCTCCTGTGCAATTTTTTTTTCCGTTATTTGAGTGAAAATTCTTGGTCATTTGCATCATAACGTATGGAACCACTGCTGCCTTCACGAATGCTACTGCAGGAAAAAGTGTATGGAGGCTTATAAGTTTTTCTTCTTTTTTTTCCTGGCATTTACTGACTTGTCTTTAGTATTTGTATATGAAATTGGTATTGAAACTATATGCTTAATGAATTAACACTCTTTCCGAACATCAAGGATCACGCTGAAATTATCGATTTTAGACTTTTAAGTAAATATTGTTCCCCTGCAGAAGGAGTTCAATGTCAGTGGCAGCAGCTGTTATATACATAATTACTCAACTAACAGATGATAAGAAGCCTGTCAAAGGTAAGAAGCTGGTAGTAGACATGATTGCCATCACCCTTCAGACATTTTATTTTAATACTTCATTGTCACAGATATTTCTGTTGTGACTCGAGTCGCCGAAGGCACAATGAAGAATGTGTACAAGGATCTTTACCCTCACTTGGCACATATAGTACCGAGCCGGTTCGCCCAGGAAGAAGATGTCAAGAATTTGCATCCTAACATATCCTGAGTTGATTTGGAAATTGTAGTTAGTTATTCAATATGCTTTTAAATCATTATGTACATAAAAATAGGCTTCTGCCGTTGTGTAACCTCATCAAACGCATGCTCATATAATAACTACTTAAATGAGTATATAGCAATGTTTTGAGCATGATAATTGATAATAATACAACATTTTGGATCTTGCAAGTTGCAAAAGTCACATGTTAATTGTATAAATATTTGATCTGAGGTGTTTGGATCCAAGAAATGATCTCTTATGGATACCAACTGTAACATTTATATTTTTTAGGTTAGGGCTTCATCATCTTCTCCTTATAACTTCACTAATAAACCTTTTTGGTAAGCAGAAATTGAATTTACATTTGAAAAGAAGGAAGGCCAGAATGGGAATATAGTTAGTGATTAGGAGAACAAGTTTGGAGGGAAAGGTGGCTTCTACAAGAAGCAGTAGTTTTAGTATATAAAAATAATAAAAACAAAAAAACAAAAACTTTATAGATGGCTTTAATATGGGAGGCCAGGGAGGACAATTCACTTTGTAGGATTTTGGATTATCCATAATTCTGAATCTGATTTGCATGAAATATTGTTTGTCACTTTACAGTTGGGATTCCAATTAAGGCCACGTTTTACAAGGATTGTTTTGTTGATTCCAAATCTATTCACCATCCATTGCTTATATGACCAACACCTATTATATTTCACACTTTTTGTTTTTCTTAGATTCTTCTAAGAAAATTTCAAAGTAGACAAAAGTTTTATCAATGTCAATCCTATCTATTTTCTTCAAAAAAATCCTATCTATTTAAATTACTTATTTGGTGTTTGACGTATTTAATTTTACAATGTCAAGTTAAAATCTGATATGTCAAACGGCAAATAGTCAATTTTAAAATGTAAAACATTAAGAGCTCGTTTGGTTGGTGAATAAGTATTTCATGGAATGGAAATAAAACGAATGAAATAGCTTTTCCCAGGCCTCGTGCATCTCATGGAATAACTATTCTTCCTTGTAGCTTTTCCTAGACCCTTACATTCAAGAGGTGTATGTGGTCGATGAAAAGCTATTCCATCCGTTTGCCGTAACTAAGTAAATATTTTATCATTTTTAACATTTTTTCATTCATTTTTCTCATATTTCAAAGAATAATCATTCCACCAAGCAAACGAGTTATGAAATGAACAAGTTATAAAAGAGGGAACAAAGTAAACAAATATCTGTCACTCAAATATTACACCACTAGTGTTGATTTATATATGTAAATAATTTATGCAAGATGGTATCTATACGTGTCATGTGCAATTCCACTCATTATAATATGTTAAGTATATAATTTATAGTATCTTCTTTTATTTCCATTAATGTTAGTGAGTGATGAAGTTTTAAAGTCCTTAATACCTACTTTTTATGCAATCTCAGTTAAGTTTGAGCAATAAGTGCAAAAATAATACATGTGTTGATTGTTTACGCCAGTGACTAGGAAAAAAATTAATAGTCTGATTTGATTATTATATTTTTTTTAAACCTTTTGACTCTTAATATTATGATTCTCAAAAAATTTGACCCACATAGTAGTTTGTTTTTCTTACGTTCTTATCATGTAAATTTTGATGATCAAATTGATCTTTATATGAAATTAACTCTAACAATATATATTTGGCCGAAAAATATATTCCTAGAAGCTATTACAGACCTAATTAAAGGTGAATGAACATGAAATCAAATTCCTTAACATATCAAAGAATCAGTTGCCAAACAATACTAAAATTAGTTTAAAGGTGATAAAACACATCAGCTCTAAAACACAAAACCTGTTTTTCACAAGACAAACATGCTATTGGATATGACTTATTAAAAAAAAGAGTTGCAAACTATATTTTCTTCACCTTCGAGCTAACAATTTCGCAAATCCACAAACATAAAAAAATCATGCTTGCACCATGACATTAAATCAACTAGTGTTGCTGATCTGAAATGATTTTTCTAATAAATCTGATTATTTATTGTGAAAGATCATTAAATATCTTGTCTAAAAGTTTCAATCTAAAGGTTTCAATTGAGTTGTAAAACTTTGAAAATTAAGCTATGTGGCAATGAATCTATGTTTGAAGAAGACGATCACGTAGTTTTGATAAAAGAATAGTAAATACATATTATTCTCATGAAAAACATTGAAATTACAAAAATAAAGAAAAAAAATTATAAGAAAGTAAATGGTAAATTGGAAAAAAAATTCTCTTAGAATTTTTCCCTCTCCCAACGAATAAACTTACAAATGGAGAAGACAAAGAATAATCTTAGGCTAGTAGGATTTTCTTATTGATATATATAACTGCATTAGATATATGGTGAAAATGCAGATTATGGTTGGTTGTCAAATGCCAAATCCTCCAAAGTTGGCACGAAGCGTTTTATGACATTTCCAAGTTTCAAACGTGACACTTTGCCCTTAATGTTGGCAAAACTGATATAGTTTGTCTCCTCAATGGCACGTGTCAGCTTCTGATTATAGGGAGAGAAATTCGAAAAATGACATATTTGAAAAGTCATACTAGTTATAAGAAACAAAATATAACGTTCGAAACTTAGGAATATATAGGACGGTTTATGTAAATTTTGAAGAATTCCGTATTCAACTGTGGTATGATATTGTAAATGAGTTTTTTGTGACATTCACTCGGTATCTGAGCCGGTGATTTGAAACTTTGAAATAGTTTAAACAGTTTGGAAACTCTAAAGCCTAATCGAAAGCCTATTAAAAATAGTTAGAATTGCGTGTTTCTATTTTTTTCATTATTAAATATAATTTCATTGAAATTAAGGATCGTGGTAAAACAAAATTATAAAAAATAGTATCATAAAATTTAAAAAAATATAAAATCGTACTTAATTTTCAAACTCATTAATATTTTTAACTTTTTACATGTACTTTTTATCTTGATTAGGAATAATTTGTCTTTTTTTTTTGTACTTGTTTTTTATTGTGGTAATTTTTCTGAGATTTGTATTGTTAAATCTCATTACTGGTTCGTACAAATTTACTATTTACTAGTGACAGGTGAATCAGAATCTTTCCACATTATTGCCAAATGCCAAACACAGATTGGAAAAATAAGAAACGGAATAAATAAAAAAAGAAGAGAGAAAAAGGGAAATAATTGGAAAGAGAAGAGGAGAAGAGTGGCACGTGGGGTGAAAAGACAGGACAAAAAATGTCTGGTAAGTGAGATGAAGTGAAAGTGACCAACTCATCATCTCTTCCACTTCTCCTGTTGTGTTGTGTGTTCAGTCTTCACTTTTGTCCGTTTCTCCTCTTCTCCTTTTTCCTTTCTTCCATTTGTTTCTTTCCTTCCTTTGTGACAGTATAATGGTAATAATGTTATTCCTTCCTTTCCACCACCTTCTTTCTATATTAAATGTTTTGTTTGGATCTATTTGCTGGGAAAAATACTTGATTTTCAGCAAACTCAAAAACAACCACACAGCTTTAATTCAAATGCGTAATGGTTCCCGAACAACAACAACAACATAACCTTAATTGCCTATCAAGGTTCCCGCACTAAGCGGGGTAAGGGGGGATCGGGGGTAATGGTTCCCGAAAATCAGAAAAATCCCTGAAATGTAAATTGTAAATATTGATTTGTGGCAAATGTTTAGGTCACGATATGATGCTTGTTCGAGCCCACGTTCGGGTGAGGTGAGAGCGGGATTTTTCTTTATTATTATCGTAAGTTTTATGAGGTAATTTAAAAAAAAAATAAATATAATACGATTTAAATTATTTGTAAATTTATAGCTGTCCAGAATCAAAACGAATCAAATTAAATTGGAATCCATAATAATAGAGTTTATGTCAACACGATATAGAGAAACACTTAAATTTCTGATTTAGAAAGTGTATGGCTCCATTCCTTACGACCGAATTGAACTTCATGTTAAACTACTTGAACTAAACAATATATGACTTTTATGGACGACATGAAGTTGAGCAAAACTATATATAATTTGTGCAAAATATAAAACTGAATTGATATTACGGCCGCTGCACTAATTATATACCTAATCTTAATGGTTTCGGATTATGGGAAATTGGAAAATGAACATGGAGAATGGTAAAATCCAACCATTCTCAATACAGTATATTTTTAAAATGGGGTTCCTCGTTTTGGGAAATAGATTAAATAATATTATATTTTGGTAACGAATTAAAATAATATTATTTTTTGATTTTTCATTGTTTTTAATTTTTATTTTGTTAGTTTAATAATATAATATTGTAATTGTAAAGTAAATTTAATTTGGGGAATACAAAATGGGAAATATAGTTGGAGAAAATGAAAAATGTTGTTGAGGAATGGGAAATGGTGAAAATGACTGGACTTGTTCCTAGACTAGAACTCCAAATCCTCCGCTTATTTTTAAAATTCTGCAATTTTTTTTCTTACACCAAAGCACAATGAATGGACGAAGATACCACAAATCCATGATGGTTACAAATTTCAGATTAGAAATTTTAAAAAAATAAATTTAAAGAAATATGGATTATACATAAATGGGTACCCTATGCTTAAGCATGACCACCCATATTTGGACGGGAGAAATTTTTCACCGTCTATCCAATGACGCGAGCTAAATATCTTGCGCTCATTCAATATTATTTATTTTCACTCATTTTTACAATAACAATGTAATTTTTATGGATGACGTGAAGTAAATATGAGCGGTGCTTAACAATACCGAGTATAAAGTAGCTAAAGAATGGAGATAGTCATCATAGCTTTTAAGAAGAGAATCGATTCCCTGCTACTCAAACAAACAACTAGTGTAGTCTTCTAACCTATTTGTCGTATTTTTCTTCGTATAATAGGTCAATCTAGCTATT
>CAOJBI010490449.1:0-11321 GCA_948277035.1 Euphorbia corollata
GACAGTAGCAGTGATGACGGTGTTGATAACGCGTTACTGGGCGATATTATAAATGGGTAATGTTGGCGTAACAGCTGTTGTATATAATAATAACAAAGGAAAAGACACATCATACTGTTAATAGTAGTAATTATGAAATCGAATATGTAACTGTGACTCTTGTCTCTCGCACTGACTTAATAATGCCATTCATTTCTGTAATTATTGCTCCAAGTAAATGCTTCTAATCATCGTGTTGCACTCTCATTGGATGCAGTAATTTTTATACAACATTTTATAACACTATAACAATATACTCCAAAACAATATCGCAAAATTACTTTGAATTTTCCAAATTCGTTGTTTATCCTAAATTTACATAATTTTTTATTATTATTTTGAGTTTTGAACTGTTATAATATGAAAAAATTTATTAAGATAAATAAAACTGTATTTGTTTTCTGTTTAAATAAAATAGTTAAATTATTTATGAATTAAATTTTTTTTCAAAACAATTTTACAAAATTACATTCTTTACATTAAGAGCCTGCTATTTTCTCTGTTTTTCCGTTCTATTATATTAATTAACTTATTATTCTTAATTTTGAATAATGGTGAATCGTCTTACATGAAATAATTTTAATCATAAAAATTGTTATTAAAAATGTATTATCCCGATACTGTTATTTACATTCGGTATTATTATATGGAAATATAATGTCCTCGAGCCGTTAATATATGTATTATCAAAGAGAGATTGCAGGAGTTTGAGTGGAATGTGAATGTTTTTTTTTTTTTTTGAAAAGTTAATTCTTTTTATTTAGGATACTATCAAGGGAGGTGACGAATAGCGTGACAGACATGTTGGATTATAGAAAGGGTAAGGTTTTCATAAAAGGATTTTATAAAGAAAGAACGTGCAGTGGAGTAACCGCCGCCATTGAAGAGTTTCGACACTAATTTAATCACAGAATCTGGCTGATGGAATCATTTCAATTAAAGCCATCTTTTTTATTCTATTAAGGGTAAACTTCTAAAACATGCCTTGTGATTTGATCGTTTTGTAAAAAGATCTTTGTAGATTTTTTTTTTCAAATGGGTGCTTGTGATTTTAAAAGTTTGCAAAAATAGGACAAAAAATATATTTTCATTAAAAATAATAATATTACATAAGGTATTTCAATTAATTCAACAATTCTATAATTTAACCATATTATATAAGAATTATATATCAAATTTTGAATAAGTTTAAAAAATTATACATTTTATTATGATTTTTTAACGTTTTAAATTAACAAAAATAGTTATACTTCTCGGAAAATTCTAAAATTTATTATTAAAATGTATTATATTTTTATTAACTAAGCTGTAAAATTTGAGTTCAAAATGGATAAGGTTACCCTTTTTTTTACGTAATTAAAAATTGAAAATCCTTGAAAATCTTCTTTTTGCAAATTTTTGAAACCACAACCACCCATTTGAAAAAAAAAATTTACAAGGACTTTTTTATAAAACGGTCAAATCACATATTTTTGAAATTTACCCATTTTAAAATTGAAAGGTAATTTAAGACTTGTAATTACCATCTACAAGACTACAACTCATTAACTTTTCGCATTTCAGTAAAAGGACTTGGTGCGCTGTCGGTAGTGTCTTGTTTGGCATAATAAAGCTGCAATTAGGAATATTTTAATTAGTTAATATCAACTACACGACACCTTTTGCTGCAATAGACAACATATTATTTCAATACAAATATAATAAATTAATGAAAAAAATATGATGATCTAAATTTAGATGAAAAACGGAAATAAGTTTAACGGCGTCGAAAAGAAATATAGTGGCGTAAATATAGATAATAAACATAGGAATTATAAAAAATGCTCCCATTACATGCG
This sequence comes from Euphorbia corollata, assembly GCA_948277035.1. Taxonomy (NCBI): domain Eukaryota; kingdom Viridiplantae; phylum Streptophyta; class Magnoliopsida; order Malpighiales; family Euphorbiaceae; genus Euphorbia; species Euphorbia corollata. The sequence goes on from CAOJBI010490449.1 coordinate 1,878, forward strand.
GTTTGGTATATCTACTGTTTAGTGTTTGTTATTAACTTATTGTTGATAATCATTTATCATAACTGATCATTTTTTGGTCTAAGAAAGCAGTAAAAAATAGTAATAAATGTTTGGTTACAAAAACTATACGATCCGAAAAAGCAAAAACAGTTGTTTGGTGGATTACCCAAGAGTTAAAACAATCCACGTAAATCTTAATAAAGAAAAGATGGGGATGACAAGTGAACCGAAATAATTTAATCCTTGGATCTTACTAATTAAAAACCCAAAATGATTAAGGGTGTGTTTGGAAAGGTGCACTTTGAAAGAATTCAATTCAATTGAATTCATTTTGTTAAATTCCCTTATTTGGAAGCAAAAAAATATTGAGAGAATTCAAATCATGCAAGATTTGAATTCTTGTGCATATAAAGGTTAGAAATCTTGCAAAAACTTACAAAATTTCAAAAGAATTCATTCAAGTTATACATTTGAATATCATTTTTACCATTTTATCATCTCATATGCTTTTACTTTAACTTTAAGGTGTCAAAATACTTGTATAAATTATTTTAAAAAAATGTTAAATATATTAATTAACAATTAATTGAATTCTATAATATAAATAAGTTTCCAAACAAAGGAATTTGTTTGAAAAATCAATTCAATCGAATTCCCTTAAATGAATTCAATTAAATTCTTTTCATTTTCCCGTGGAATTTGTTTCCAAACACGCCCTTAAAGGTGAGAACGGAGACGATTTGTGTCCAAAAGAAGAATTGGGTGAATAATGATGAATAATATTGGAAAATGCAGATTTAGATTTAGAATTTGTATTCTTATTCTTGAGAGCTTTATCATAGTTGGAAATGGGAGAAGCTATAGCGGAAAGAGGAGAAGAGACGATGAAGTTACGGTGGACAATTTCAAAACCAGATTTGTAATCTACAATAAAAAAAATTATTTTTCTGTAATTTTTTTCCATCATATTGATGCAAAAAATAACTTATAAAAATATGGAAGAGTGTTTGTTTTTATGTTTGAATTGTTGATAATTTCAAATATAAGGTTCGTGTGGTTTCATGAAAATGGATGGGAGCAAAAGGTTGAAGATAAGTTGAAGTTTTTGACTTTTTCTGTCTGATTGTTTTAATTAATGCAACGTGTCCAATTATTAAATGTTGTGTATGTCGCTCTCTTTGAATTGTGTGGTTGGGTTCAATTCAAGTAGTTTTGTGATTCATTTTTCAAAATCAAGCTAGTTACGATATCATTTTCAAAGTTTAGGTAGGTATAAAGATTTTGACATTTTGTTGGACAAGTTGTAGTATCAATTGATGCATGAAACCTAATATGAATAAATTTGCATGATGTCGGGAAAATGTTTGTTTAAATTTTATTTGGCCTAATGCATCATTACTCCCCTTAATTTACCTTCAAAAGTCGGATATCACCCTAAACTTAGAAAATGGCCAGTTACCCCCCTCAACTTGGCAAAAAGAATCACTTAATCCCCTCAACTTGACAAAAACCGATCAGTTTGCCCCCTGATCACAACTAAACCACTCTCAATTGGAAGAGTGTGGTGCACTTGCACTTATGTGTCAGAATTTGAATAACTCAAACCTATAGTATTTTGACACGTGATATAGACATTAAAATTTTCAAAAACACTCCACCAAACTTGACATGTGGTCATCGAACTTGGTCTTTTTTTCCAAAGAATGAGTGGTTCCACCAAGATTGGCGAGGAAGAGAGTGTTTTTGTAATTAAAACAACTTTGATAGACACTTTTTAAAATATGAAAGGTTGAGTTTAGACCTGTTCGCGGGCCGAGCCGGCCCGGCCCGAGCCCAATCTCGACAAAGCCCGAAGTTTTATGGATCGGGCTTGGTTTTTATATAAATACCCGAGCCCGGCCCAACGAATAAATTTTTTACTTTTTATATATTTATATATTAAATCTATACGTGTTTTAAACTTTTAAAAAATTTATTCTATTAAATTTGGATACTTAACTACAATAAATATTATCAAATATTAAAGATTTTAATTAAACGATATAATTATAAGTAAAATTTAAATATATTTTACATATTTTATTTTTTTCTATTTAATTTAATAATGAAATTTATAAAAAAATAAATGTTCACGGGTTTGGATCGGGTTTGGGAATGACCTTGTAAGCCCGGCCCGAACTCGAAATTATAAAGTATGGGCTTGGACCGAGCTTGGATTGATGTTTTTTAATGAAAAACCCGTCAAACCCGGCCCAGCCCGCCCCTGATGAATAGTCTACTTCATAGCCAAGACATCAAGTGGTTGGATCAAATAGCAGCAAATATTTCAGTGTTGCAGAGATCAGTCAAAAGACAATTTACACCTTCGTTGATAACAACAATTTTGTTTTGAGATATTAAGATTAGGATTATAAGTGAAGAGAGAGAGAGAGAGAAAGTAGGACCCAGAAAGAGCACCCCATCCAAGCTGTCTTTGCCTTTAGTTAGAGAAAGTCTGGTCTGGTCTGAAGACAAAAGGGACCAGCTTTTTTCTTCTTTTTCGCTACCCATTTGCATTTGCTTGCTTTGCTGTTCTGTGCAGCAAATTATGATTTCCCTTCCTCTTCTTCTTCTTCTTCCTCCACCTTTTTCACCATCACTTCACCCGTATCTCCATTATTGTAATCATCTACAGCTGCTACACTCGTAATTGGTTCCTATTTATATAAATACTACTCTTTTAGCTGTTAAATACAGTTATTACTGTTCACTCTAATCACTCTATATCTCAAATCTCCTCAAAGATTCTCCCTTTTCCTTTTTCCATACACATCATGCTCTTTCCCTCTTTCTTCCATCCAATTCCATCACCGACCTTGTACTCCTCTTGGCCCATCCCACCTCTTTTCTAGGTTTTTATTTTTCTTCTTCTTTTTTTCCTTTTCAGTTCAATTCCCATCCCCGATCTTTTATTTCTCTGTCCCAATTTTCCATGATCCCCCTAAATTCTATGGATTCCTCGTATATTTCTTCGAATTTAGGGTTTTACTAGGGTTTTTCTTTTTAGGATGTTTAGTATCACTTAATTCTGTCCAGTTCATTTTCTCTTTCCCAATTTGTGTACAATTCGATACTCATCGTTTTTTTTTTTAACTTTGGAATCTTCTTTTTCTTTACCTCAAATTCAAATTCCGGATTTGATTTGTCTTTTCTCGTTTCTTTTTTTGAAATTTCCGATTTTCGATTGATGGCTTATCAACCGATTCCGGGCCCTAGCTCGGGATCGAGTTCAAGTTCAGGGTTTCAATATATGAATTCCCCTTTTGGTGATACTACCTATACCAAGGTTTTCGTGGGTGGGCTAGCCTGGGAAACTCAAAGCGAGACCATGCGCCGCTATTTCGAGCAATTTGGAGAAATTCTCGAGGCCGTTGTCATCACCGATAAGAACACTGGCAGATCGAAAGGCTATGGTTTCGTGAGTATTTACTGTATTTCCGTTGCCCTTTTTCCGTTGCCTAAGTGCTTATTATAAATCATAATTGTGCTCCATATATCTTTTTTTTTTCTTTATTAAGTTATAAAGATCGATTCTTTTTGTGTTTGATCCCATGTTAACCAATGCACAGTGATAAAACTATAAAATTTATTAATGGGGGTGTCTTTGATTGTTAGAGTGACGTGTTCTTGTGTACTGGTTCGTATTTGTGTGGAGGGTGTAGGTGACTTTCCGGGAACCGGAGGCCGCGAAGAGAGCTTGTGCTGATCCTACTCCAATTATTGATGGCAGAAGAGCAAATTGTAATTTGGCGTCGCTTGGGCGACCAAGGCCACCGCTGCCTTATGGTACCCCATCATATTTATAAGTTTGTATTTTATGAATGATCAACTAATTGTGCTGCACATTGCTTTTGGGCCTAGATTGAGATATTCAAGCTGAATGTGTATTGTATGTGCTGATTTAGGTTTGAAGTATGGTGAAGAAACTTTGATTTCAAATTTAAAAAAGATCACTTAAAGCTGATATGCAAAAATGTTCTATGCAATTGAATATCACTATTGCTTTTCTTGCATTTTTTGGCCTTAGAGCCTATCCATGTTTAACTTTATTTGTTCTATGTTTTCATTGTATTATAGGACGACTAAGACCATCAGCTCCCTTTATTGCAAATGTGCAAACTCCCCGAGGGACATATGCTGGAAGTTATGGCTACCAACAGTCTCTTTCTTACAACTACCAACAAGGATTGATCTATCATCCTTATGGGTGAGTTTTGTGAAAAGGGCTACTATATGCTGTGGTTTCGTTGTCAATTAATTACTTTGTGATCAAGCTTTGTATTGGGTCTTGTACGATGCTATTGCTGTATGCCTCTTCCTCTTTGAGTTTCACCGGAGTGTTTTTTTTTTCCTGTTTTGTTTGTTGTGTGGTTTTTAACTTTGCTCTAATGACGTATGTTTTTTCTTGACAATTTTTTTTCTGTTCAAGTACAACTCAATTAAGACAACATATCTGGAAAGTGGAAGCTACAGAATACATTGGTGGTATGTGGTATTGAGTCAATGATAGCATCCTTTTGTGGAATAGCAGTACTCCGTTTATTTCCTGGGTTCGTTTGTAAATTTTTCATGTAGCAAAATGTCGGTTGCACCTTGCCTGTGATTAAGACAATTCAGTTAATAAATTTTTCACTTCATTTATTAACTGAATTGTCAATGTTAGCAATTGTAGTTCCGTATAATGTGAACCAATGTTGTCACTAGATCAACAAACGAGTAGCTTGGGTCAAATTTCCAGTTTGATCAGGCGCTTTTGCTTTGCAACTTCATTGGCTTGCCCTAATCGCTTGTGTATGAGGGTATTCATGCATATTCCAATCACATCATGAAAGAGCAATTAGAAGTTTTTAGTTGATACGGGAAAGAGGATAGTTTCCAGCTCTCAGGATTGGTGGTGCTGGAGCTTAAGAGATGTGACATGGTGTGATTGGTAATTGCAGGAATGCTAAAAGTGGTAGTGGTTTCAGTGGATATTTGCCTCAGCTTTGTGGTTATTGAACAGACAAGGTTTTGATTTCGTCATTGGGGCGAAGAAACTTGCTATGATTTTGCCCATTGTTGTTAGACTCGTCACTTGTCTTCGATTAGATTTCGAAGTGACATAAATTTATTTTTTTGCTATTTTAAAAATTTATGCTTTTTTTTTCTTCAATATCATTTCATTTATCAGTATATTTTTCTGTTTTTTGCTAAACTTTTCAATGTCATAACTTTTCTATTCAGATACGCAGCATATGGACCTGAATATGTCTACCCACAGGTAAATGGTGGACAAAATAAGAATTTCTCTCTTAAATAATAATAAGTATGTCAAAATGTTGTCTTATTTTGGAGCGTTATATGTTCTCATAGGGAGGCTACAACCCATATACTGGTCAGCAGTATGTTCAAATTTATAATGTACCTGGGACTGGGACACCTATTTATCCTTACGGCCAGTTGGGTCAAACCCTTCCAGGAGGTCATGGTTATCCAACAGTGCAAGGGTATATGCCAGGTCACCAAATTGTGCAGTTTGGTGGACCTAGTCTTAATGCGATAACCACTTCGCCTATGCCCACCATTCAAGCACCTTATCCTACAGGTGAGCGTCTTAGTGTTTCAACGTATAAGCAAAAGATTTATTGTGATATATAGGTATAGACTAGTTAAAAATGGAGAGGGCCAGGGTTGGCTAAACCGCTAAACACATTATTTTTTTTTGCTAATGATGGGCAAGAATAAAATTACTATGCAAGTACAATTGAGGATTTTATTTTTTTTGTGGTTCTTAGGTGTTCCAGCGCAACCACAATTTATAGTTCCTGCACCATCTCAGTATATGCAGGGTAGTGGTTCTGACCAAACAGCTGGGTGAGCAGTTGGTCGAGGTAAGTGTCATTATATAATGCTATGGTCTAGGACTTGTATGCATGATCATAGTTTTGATTTGAATACAGGTATCCTTAAGACTGCAGCAGGACTAAGAGCAGCGGAACTGCTACTTGAGTGGCGGGCTTCGGATCTAAGCCTTGCAAACTATTTACTTTGCATTCTAGAGGTAATTTTTTTTTTATACTGATTGCTCAACATGCCAGCTTATATCAATCGATAACATAAAGAAGAGGAAATGATAGTATAAGTTCAATAGCAGTGGGCTGTTCGTCCTATAATAATATTAACGAGGTTTACTATCTACTCGGTCAGTCTATAGTTGTTTTTCTTAAGAGCAAGCCAATCAAACTTAGTTGGGTTTCTCTTTCTAACGTCTCAAATTGACTTCCTTTAAATACATGAGACTAGGATGAGTGAATCATCCCTGCTTGGAGGCATTGTTAATTTGAAGTTGACTGATGGTTATGCAGGTCATACGTAGTCATTCTCACCAGAGAAGTCAGTCAGTCAGTCAGCGCTCCAGATGGCAGGAGAAGAAAGGATGTGGAAGATGCTAACAAACTCTTCCTTTTACTTTTAGTGTATCAAAACCTCGTTCGTAAACTGGAGGAGCTCTGGGATGAGCTTTGACCAGTGATTGCATTTGATGGATTGTTCGGGATGGGTTCCCAACAAACCATAATAAAAAAAAACCGTGTAAAAAGAAAAATGAACGGTTCATGTTCATGTTCAAGTTCACGTAGAATCAACATATGATTCTTTTTATAGCCCAGCATTCGGATGTATAGGCAGTTACCTCTCTGGTGCCTTTGTTGGTGTCCTGCATTTTGTATTTAAAACCATCATTCACACATTTCTGTGCATATTAGCCAATAGAGTTTTTATTTTTTTGGTCATTGAAAGCTCAACTCTTTAATGTTTATTGGACACAATTATTATAAAGCCAAACCTCAAAGCATGAGGGGAAGCTTCAGTTTTATTTAATTTATAAAAGAAAGAAAAATTGCACTACTCTGTCTCTGTACAATCTTCTTCCTTCGTGTTCTGGAACTGTCTTTTTCTGCGTAAAAAGAAGGGTACATTAAAAAAAAAAAAAAGTATCTCGTGCTTTCACTCATTTTTTAAATGGGGTCTGAGGAATTATTTTTTGCAAAAGGGGTATGTAATTTCCAAAAATTTGTAAAAAAAGGATTTTTAATATTAAATCATGTCAAAAAAATTGGTATTTGTGTTCTTTTTTATCTGAATTTTTGCGGGATGATTAATAAAAATATAATACACGTCAGTGATAAATTTTATAATTTTTTAAATAGTATAATTATTTTCATTAATTAAATTATGGTAATAAACTTTAAAAATTCGTAAAAAATAAAAAAATATCTAAAAATTACTTAAATTATGATGTATAATTTTAAAATAATAAGGTTAAATTATTAGAATGTTGAATTGTTTAAAATATTTAGCGTAACATCATTATTTTGAAATCACATATCCCTTTTTGCAAATTTTTTGAAACCATAGACCCCTTTTGCAAAAAAAAAAATTTCTCAGATGCCATTTTGAAAATGAGTGAAACCACATGATACTTTTTTGAAATTTACCTTGAGAAGAAATAAAGGTTTGAGCTTTATTAGCCAGGAAGAATCAAAGTTGTTACTCTGTTGGAACATAGGAAAACATTGTGATGTAATGGAAAAAATTTTCTTAAACAAATATTTAATCTTCTAAATTAAATCTTTACTGAAGAAAATCTTTAAATTAAAATCCACCAACTTGTGTACTAAATTTCATCACTATGCCCTTTACAGTACCCTTTTCCCATGCAAGGTTATCAGTAACATGAACTGGCAAACCAAACCAAACGGCTTGAGCTTCACTTTCTGTTTTTTTTTTTCGGTTTTCACCACAATGTGCTATCCACGTGGAGCTCTATAATAGCCTGGTGGGTAACTGCTAATGAAACACGAGCGAACCTGAAATTGAAGGCCTTGGCTGTTCTGATTTTTCTGTTGCTTGTTATTTCCCTCCCTCCTCCCTCATGCTTCAGTTCCACCTCGGAGCATTGCCTCGCACAAAGACCCTCCTCCGGGTCCCCCTGCCTAGGGCTTACATGTACTACAGAAACTCCATGGTTAAGCAATTCAGGATTACCTTCACAGAGATCAGGGAGAGTCATGTGGGATCCATTGACAGGGTTTTTCACTTCCTTGATGCCTGCCTGGCTGTGGTTTAATTAATACCTTCAAGTGGAAAGATAACAAATCCAAGTCGTCAGTCTTCACGGAGTGGTGCTGACGGACCTGATTCTACTCCCGGCTCTGCTCCTACCGTTGCTTGCTTTGTTTTGTTTGTGATAAGGTAAGTTCTTAACCTTTATTAGCATTAAATTTGTCCCTCTATGCTGCAAACAATTCTCAAGATGGAAAGTTTGGATCTTGGAATTTATGCTCATCAATAGTTACTTGCATTGTGTTTTAATTTAAAATGTTGGTATAAAAAAAAAATATATATATATATATATATATGCAGACAACCAATTGATGTTTAGGGTTGCCCAACAACGAGACATTCATGCCCAGCTCACCCTCATATTCTTGTTTCTTATCAATTAAAATAAGCTCTTAGTGCTGCTGTTAACTAATCAATTTCAGCAATGAGACATTCATGCAGACAAAACCTAAGGAAGTCCTGATTTGTTGCCAGAAACCTGCAAAAAAAAAAAAAAAAATACAAGAAGAATCTTGTATGTTTCAAAAGGAGCAAAGGCAGCAAATTGAATGAGTGATCAGTGTGCTTCCAGGTTGTCAAATGAATTTGAAGGATGAGACAGCCTGAAATTCAATAGGCCAAAAACATTACAAATGTAGACTTTGGTAACAGAAAAAAGTTCGCGATTAATCGATAAAGTTTGTACCTTTTGAATCTTGGAACCATATTTCTCAGATTCTTCATCAGGAAACTGTGAAAATTTCATAGTGAGGCATTTTAGAATTGATTCAAAGCAGACAGAAGGTAAAATGATGAATGAAATGAATAACGTTACCTGCCCTGTCACTGTGTAAAGTCTGTTATACCAACCATTGAATGCCATCCCAAGTGCTGAATACAGATGTTTGCGGCTTTCGCCTGGATTTTGCAGCGTGTACTCAATGTAATAAATTCCTGTCAATCATTTTGCTTTGATCGTAAAGAGAGCCATATAATCTATATTTATCTGTCAAAGAGGATGAAGGAATTACCCTTTGAAGATTTACAGTTAATAAGTTTTGCTGCTACACCGGGCTTCTTTTGCCAGCTCCTATCCAATCCACTGACCTTAGAAGAAGTCACAAAATCCACTTAATAAAAATCATCACACTATGAGTTCAAGAGGCAGGTTAAGGTAAGAAAATCCCGAATGTACTTTCTCTAAACTCGCCCAAATACATTAGCGATATCATTGACCTTAACTGTTAGCTAGAACAAGCTGAACACTCACCAGAGTCTCGGCGAATTCTTCCACTTTGCCAAAAGATTCCATCTTTGTGAAAT